>CM064566.1:37429471-37501971 GCA_032716605.1 Paralithodes platypus
TATATATATATATATATATATATATATATAGAGTATATATATATATATATATATATATATATATATATATATATATATATATATATATATATATATATATATATATATATATATATATATATTCCTCAGGGCTCTGTCCTATCTCCTATTCTCCTTCTAATTTTCATAAATGATCTTCTCAACTGTACCGTACCTTCAGTCCCATCCATTCATACGCAGACGACCCTACCTTACACTACCCATTTAGTTTTCCGCGTCCAAAGCCCAATTTCTCCTTCTTACTACCCATTGGGAACTCCCAGAGGACTATCCCTTATACTTCAACAATACAGAAATCAATCATTCATCTTCTCTCGATATTCTCGGTGTCCCTGTCTCATCTGCTCTCACTTGGAAGAACCATATTATCAGTCTTGCTAAGGCAGCCTCCCAGAAGCTGGGTGTGGTCAACCGTCTCAAGGGGTCCTTTACCCCTGCACAATTTCTTGCTCTGTACCTGAGCACAGTGCGTCCTTGTATTAATTATTGTTCACATGTGTGGGGAGGATCCTCACTCACTGCACTCCTAGAAAAAGTAGAAACGAAAAGCTTTCGTATCACTAACTCATTTCCACCCACCAACTCTCTGCAATCTCTCTCTCTTCGCCACAATGTTGCATCTCCCTCGCTGTTCTATGGCTACTACAATAATCAGTGTTCCTCAGAGCTCTCCCAGTGTATACCACCTCCTCTACGTAGGGTACGTAGTACCCGTCGTACAACATAATCCCACCCATACTCTGTGCAACTCTCCAACTCAAGAGTGAAACGATACTCCCAATCCTTCTTCTATTCAACAGCTGAGCTCTGGAACTCTCTCCCAGAATCAGTCTTTCCCTCTTCCTATGACTTAAATTGCTTTAAACTCCGTATGTCCAGGCATTTTGGCTCGAATGTCCCTTGATTTTGGCCCTGTCACTCTTTCAACTCTGAGAGAGGCCCTAGATACAGGCAGTTCTGCCTTTTGTCTCCCTTACTCACATAGACAAAACAAATCAGTTCCATCATTTGATTCAACAACAGACACAAGCAAAGTCCCACATATATAATTATGTAAAAGTAAGATCTACCAGAGAGAGAGAGAGAGAGAGAGAGAGAGAGAGAGAGAGAGAGAGAGAGAGAGAGAGAGAGAGAGAGAGAGAGAGAGAGAGAAAGAGAGATAAGAAAGTAGTTAGATAAATATAGATATAGATTTATAACAAATAAGCAGTAAGACGTATATTAATTGGCATAATGAACAAATATACAGTATATATACAGGGTGTCCAAGGAGGAAAGATCATAACTATAGAAAATAATAAAACACGGTATTCTAAGCCTAAAATGTGTTATAAGACATATTCCGAAACTCAACCAGTATTGAGATATTGCATGTTGAAAATTGTATTTCCCAATGTATTGCCCCATATGGGTGGCCTAGCTGGTCTAGTGCCTACCACACCTCCATCTAACTTCAAATAGTTTACCATGTTATTATAACGATATAATTATTCTGTAAGTTACGAAACCAGTTGTAAAACCAGTTGTAAACCAGTTGTAAACTATTTAACATAGAAGAGTCCATTACAGTGATGCAGGGAAGGACACTTCAATATTTTGTTAACAGTTGAGATTTAAACTTTTTGTTATAGAACATAATTATTATGCTTAGAATACCTTGTTTTATCATTTCTCAAAGCTATGACCTTTCCTCCTGGGGCACCCTGTATATGGAGAAATATATATTAGGTCGGTCGTTAATAATTTAGATTATTCACATAATTAAAAGCGATAAGTATGACAAAAATAGTTCGGCATTGTAAGTATTTAAAAATGTCACCTAATTATATAATATACAGTAAGTATTAACACCTAAAGAGCGGCCTAGGCGGTATATAATATGTAGCCACCAGCGGGGTGTTTTCACACAAAATAGGGCTGTTTACATGATCATTTTCATGCCTAAATAAGACCCAGAGCGTAAAACAAGTATATATCCCTGAAAGGGCATAAACAGAGCTTTCCAATGACACCACAACGATCCTTGTATGACGGCTAGTTTTCTTGCAACAACCGCGCAACACGAGTGCAAAAACCATGTAATTTGGTACTTTCCCCATACATTTCACTATGTAGCGAGTGTGAGAGGGTGGAGGAGGGTGGGATTCATGTCAGTTGGTCCGCCGCGGTGGTCAGGAGCAGTCATACGCTCGCTACTCTCCTGCCACCACTTGTCTCTCTCTCTCAGCAACATTATGTGCTGAAATAGCCACACGACCTATGTCGCGCGCCGCCACATAGTCCAAATTTATTTCACTCGACTTATGATGCGCGCCGCCAATAAGGGGTTAAGAAGTAATAAAACAGGGATGAGCTCATCACTTATGGATATATTTGTATTGTATTTGTTTTTCTGTTTTCTCTCTCGTAGATAAGCCCCGCCTGCAGCTGACCCTGGGCAGGTCACTGGACGCTGATGACCTCCAGGAGACCAATGACCTCTTCTTTGACTGTAACATCGACGCTAATCCTGACCCCTACAAGGTTGAGTGGTTCCATAACGTAAGTATACCATTATAATATACTTTATGTACACATTATACATTATACATTATTTATTACGTTGGAACTGTTTCAATTTATTATTATCTGTCTTTCTCTCTGTATGTATCTACGTTGTTATCTACAGTATGTATATTTATACTAACTCCATGTTTATCTAACTGTCTATCTAATCTATACATATATTTGATTTTCCGTCTGTATAATCTTTGTTCATTTATCTATCTATCAATATGTATATATATATACCGGTATATATAATACTGTATATATATATATATATATATATATATATATATATATATATTATATATATATATATATATATATATATATATATATATATATATATATATATATCACTGTTAATCCCCATATACAGCATATCGATCTTACAGTCTTTATATTTATTTTGTATATGTTTCTCTCTTCCCATCTACCTATCTCTTCATACGTATTCGACTTCAATTACCCATTCTTTAACTGTTTTAACTACCATAGACGTCAATCCTGATCCTTGCTGAGCCGAACGCTTTCCATGATGGGAGCATATTTCATTATACTTGTTATATTTCGGGATTGCTTCTATCTACTGTATATCTGTCGTTATCCCCATGTACTGTATATTTGCTATTCTATGCACATCTTGCTAAGTCTATCTGACAATATTCATATGTATCTATTCCTTTCTAATTTATTTTCCTTTACTATATATCTATTTGTCTGTCATTCTTTGCCCATGTCTGTAGGTCTTTATCGTAAGGGTCACTACATTTGGCGTTACTTGTTTTCCTTTGTGTTCCATTCAGCTCTGTTTCTATATATCTGTTAGTTTATCTATACAGTATATCTGTTTCTTGTGCTCCCATCTACCTCTCTGTGTATATTGATATGACCTGCAGGAGACCATTGACCCCTTATGTCACTGTGAAGTCCACGCCATTCCTGACCTCGTTGGTTTCATGATGTGCATACCATTGTTATATAAAGCTATGTTGGCGTTCGGCTCACAATTGAAAGGTCATTAGTTGGGCGGCAGTCTTCTTACACTTTACAGTATTCCTCCCAATATATACAGTAGATAGACTCTATGCTCACCTAAAAGTAGGATATGAACCTAGAGATGTTTCATATCTCTCTCTCTCTCTCTCTCTCTCTCTCTCTGTATATATATATAGTATATATAATAGTATATATTATATATATATATATATATATATATATATATATATATATATATATATATTGAAACCAATATATTATATACATTTTCACTGAGTGTATCAGTTAATCTGTCTATTTAATTATGGCTATGCCTATCTTTCTACCTATCTATCCATCCATCTATTCATCTATCTGTCAGTCGATCTATCTAAATAGCTATCTATCTATCTATCTAGCTATCAAAGCGTAGCTACTAAGCATAAAGATGCAATATCAGATCCTTGGAAAATACAAAATAAAGGAGTGAGACAAGGTGGTATTCTGTCAACAGTTCTTTTTATTATGTACATTAATTACTTGATAGAAAAAGTATCTGAGAGTACTACAGGCTGCAAGTTGGGTAACAGATCTAGCAACATAATTGCTTATGCCGATGACTTGGTTCTGCTTTCTCCTTCTTCATCAGGTCTACAAGAATTATTGAGCATAATTGAAAATGAAGCAAAGGCAATTGATATTGAAATTTATCCAAGTAAGTCCGTCTGTATGTATTTTAAGTACAAAAACGATAATGTCAAGTATCCGATTATATATTTATGTGAAAGTAAGTTAGAAGTTGTACAAGAATGTAGATATCTTGGCTTTGTGATACAATGCAATTTACATAATGACAAAGACATAATAAGATGCAGGAATAAGTTTTATAACGAATTCAATTGCCTTTTGCGGAAATTTTCTAGCGTAAGCTGTAATGTATTTAGTAAATTATTCCAGAGTTATTATATGAGTTTGTATGGATCAGAATTGTGGTTCTGTAATAAGAAATGTTATATCCCATTGAAACAGTTTGCAATATTCTTTCATAAAGCAATAAAGACAATTATGAAGCTAAGCTACTGGGAGAGCAACCATAAGGCATGTCACCTTGCAGGACTAATGACGTTTAATATTTTTTTAAATTAGAAGAGAATTAGGTTTAGTTATAAAATAATCAGTAATCCCTGCAAATATTTAATAAAATGCCTGGTAAATGTGTCCGAGGATCTGTTCCTGGCTAACGAAGCCAAGTCTGTACTACTTTCAGAGTATAACGTTGAAAGCATGATGGAAAATGCCATAGATGCCATTAAGTCACGAATACTGTATGTTCAAAATAATGAACCCACCTTGCGGTAGGATGAAATGTTATCAACTGTATATTTGTAAAACGTTTCCATGTAACCTGTTATGAAATACAGAATTAACTAACTATCTATCTATATATACTGTGTATATATATATATATATATATATATATATATATATATATATATATATATATATATATATATATATATATATTGTATATCTATCTATTTATCTCTCTATATATCTATCTATCAATCTATCAAGCTATCTACCTATCTATCTATCTACCTATTTATCTATCTATCAATCTATTTATCTGCACGTTAAACGTCAAGTGGTTCAGTGATGTGAGTAATTTATTGCAGTTGATATTGGGTATGTAAATATTTTTAATTTGGGCTTGTTTAAATGGCACTCTATTTGAATGGGTAGTACAATAAATGTGTCGATCTGTGAACGTGTTAGTCTCTGTGTGTATCTATTTGGCTATCTAGCTCTTTATCTTTGCTATCTATCTCTTTTATTACCTATGTATGCCTATATACATTTATCTATGTATCAGTCTTCATCTAGCTATCCCTATATACTGTACATGTATCTATTTTTCTAATCGGCATTGTCTATCTAACTTGTTTTAGGACAACTGTCTCCCACTATATAAATAATGAACCAATATTTTGAAGCGTCATCTACTGTACTTATCACTTCTCAGCTTGTTCTTCCTCTGTCCAATTACTCTTCTTTCCTATTTTACTCCAGCCATCTGGTCTGGAAGAGTGTGAATCAAGAATGGAATGTATGGGAAAGTGGACATGTAAATAGAGATGATATTTGCTCCATAACGTGACCATAGTTAACTAGGCCTGTCTTAAGGCAGGGGGGGGGGGTCGTTACCTTGTGCCCTAAACCACCATCAAGCTTAACACCTAACGAGCGGCCTAGGCGGTAATTAATATGTACCGCCCAGCGGGGTGTTTTTACCCAAAATAGGGTTGTTTACGTGATCATTTTCATGCCTAAATAAGACCCAGAGCGTAAAACAAGTATCTATCCCTGAAAGGCCATAAACAGAGCTTTCCAATGACACCCAACGATCCTTATACGACAGCTAGTTTTCTTGCAACAATCGCGCAACACGAGTGCAAAAACCATGTAATTCGGTACTTTCCCTACATAATTCACTGTTTAGCGAGTGTGAGAGGGTGGAGGAGGGTGGGATTCATGTCAGTTGGTCCACCGCGGTGGTCTGGAGCAGTCATACGCTCGCTACTCTCCTGCCACCACTTATCTCTCTCTCTCAGCAACATTACGTGCTGAAAATGGCACACGACTTATGTTGTGAGCCGCCACATAGTCCAAATTTCCTTCACTCGATATATGTTGCGCGCCGCCAGTTAAGGGTTAAATAAAAAACACCAAGACCCCATTTTGACATTAATTTGTAATCACCAGGAAAACGGTCGGCACTTATATGGCACTAAAAAGAGGGGAAGGGAAGGGGAGGATTGGGGGGGGGGGGGAAAAAAATGAGGCGAAAGGTTTTAATGTCGCCAAACTAATGGGACGGACATATTAAAATCTAAAACACAAATAGGGCTAATCAGGCAGGAGAAGGGCGTTCACAATATAACACAAACCTCTCCTTCACATACTCCATTTGGGTGGTCAGTACAATGCTTCTGTGTTCGTTGTGTTTGCTATATTCAAACAGTTTAGTATTAGTTTTCCCGTAAGCAATTAAATAAAACCTACTTCCCCAAAACCCATTCAAGGTTTGCACAAACATAAACACATTAAAATAAATATATATATATACATATATATATATATATATATATATATATATATATATATATATATATATATATATATATATAATGTAAATTAAGATACATTTGGGCATGTTTTCCCTCAATAATTATGTATGTATTAATTTCTTATTTATATGTCTTCCTATTTCCCGACGATAGTTTGTAAAATCCACTATGCAGAGCATTTTTGCATAAATTAAAAACAATTAATTTTTAAATTTTGTATTTTTTGTTTAGCTTTTTTCGAGTGATGAATATAAATAATGGGTGAATTATACTTAGAATTATGGATATAAATTCATGTGTGACTAGTCTCCTTGTTGAAATGTTATATATATTTTATAATTCTGGTTAACAACCTGTTATTTTAATATGATAAATAAATACCTTTCATCCAATGTAAAATTGTGCAAGCAAATATAACAAACATGGCATATACATTTATTTTATGTTGCATTCATATATGCTTTCGAAATTGAACACGGAAACGATTGAAAATGTATTATGTGTATAATTGTTGCTACATTTGAATACATGTTTACAGTGTAGCAATTAGCATAATGATAATTCTTTCATTCATTCCTAACACCACGCACACAAACATACATAAACAAGTAACCGCCTACAAACATTTATCGAGCCATTAAACGAGACAGCATAAGAGCAGTGGTATATGGTGGGGTATATTCTGTAAATCAATATATCTATGTTTACGTCAACCTCTGTTCAGATATCCTTCCATCTACTAATACATTCCTATTTTTGTTATCTAGCTTGTTATGCTGTCTTATTTCGATAAGGGGGAGGGGCGTCCACTGACTGGGGACAGAGGTGCATGGGGGCGGTTCGTTCGTGGCCACCCCTTCGGGGATCACGGCGTCAGGCAATAGATAGATAGATAGACAGATTTCGATTGTCTATATAGTATTTTCTGGGTTATAGTTCATATATATATATATATATATATATATATATATATATATATTATGTCAATGGTAGGCACATTACCTGGATATGTAATTGTGTAGATGAAGAGTAGGACAACAGCCACAACAGTATGCATGTTGAAAACAATTTATTTGCAAATTTTCGGACGTATCACACATCCATCTTCAGGCTATATTTCAGCATACGATCCTAATAAAGAAAGTAACCTAAAATAAATATATGTTACGTACAAAGGTGGGGAGGATTCACACAAAGAAAAATTCATCCATGTAACCAATACAAATATTGAGTACAAAGCTTGGGAGGATCTCCAGGTCAAGGTTATGTTTCTGGGTCTTGAAATATTCAGTTTCCAATCTTCTGTATGTCTTTATGGTTGCTCTCTTCCATATTTTCTATTTAGTTTGTCAGTGGTAGGCACATTTCCAGGATATGTAATTCTAACGTCCAAAAATGTGTAAATAAATTGTTCTCAACATGTATACTGTTGTGGAGCTTGTCATACACTTTATTTACAAAATTAGATATCCTGGAAATGTGTCTACCACTGACATAATAAATAGAACATATGGAAGAGTGCAACGAAACGCGTACATAAGGTTGGAAGTTGAATATTTCAAGATCCAGAAACTTAACCTTGACTTGGATATCCTCCCAACATGTGTCACCTATAATAAAGTGCCTAAATGTTTGCAGTTTACACAAACAACGTTAGTGTGTTTTCTGCATAGTATTTACGCAGCCACTGTCAAGTGTGCAGAAATGTTCTATACAATTTGTTGAATATGCATAGTATGTTCATAATTGCATACAATCATAAGAATTATTGTCTAGATATAAGGATGAAGTGTTCTTGTGTTTTTTTGTAATATAACGTTTAAGAAAAAGTTAAGAGATCCTCGCCAGAATTGTACTTATTCTAGATTACCTTCTTTTTAGGATCGTATGTTGAAATAAATCCTGAAGATGGATGTGTTATACGTCCGAAAATGTCCAAATACATTGTACTGAACATGTATACTGTTGTGGCTGTTGTCCTACTCTTCATTTACAAAATTATATATATATAATATATATATACTATTCAGCAAACAACGAAAATGTTCGAAAGGTCAAGGGTAGCTATATTCAGCATGAACATATTTCCACTGGCCAAAACATGACTATCCAATATGAGAATGCACAATCACAGAATGCTAAATAGCCCGTTGGGTGTTACATGATTATATAGTAATAATAAAACTCGACATATCAATAGAGGATTGAAAATGGAAGCTAAAATAAAATCTACAAACGCCAGCCAATACTTGTAAAGTGTATAGTAAAAATATGTATGCACCAAAGATAAAAGGGAAGAGGACCATGGCTCGAAGTAAACAAAAGCCATCTCTGCCTAACCCTCCCTAAAACAAAATATAAATATAAAAGGAGAGAGGTAGTACGTATGACTGTGTGTGTTTGTCTGTGTTCGTGTAGGTATGTTTGTGTGTATGTGTTTTATGTACATGTTTGTCTGTGTGTACGGGTATGTGCTAATGTATACGTGCATATGTGTGCACGTGTATGTATATGTACGTGTGTATATGTGTGTGCGGATATACTGTATATGTACATATGTGCATGTGTGCTTAACTACATTTGTATGTGTGTATTATGTGCGTGTACTGTATATGTACGTGTGTGTGTGAGAGGGTGGGTGTGTGGGTGTGCAGTTATGTGTGCATGCAGGAGTGTCGGTGCTGGTATATACTGTATATAAGTGTAGGTAACTGCGTGTTTGTTTATGTGTTTATGCGTGTGTGTGTGTTTATGTGTGTGTGTGTGTGTGTGTGAAGAATAGGTGAGAGTGATAAAAGAGCGGAAGGAGGAAGTTTTGTCTGAATGTGTGAAAAGGCTGAGGAGGGCTTCAAAAGAGAGGTAAGTGGCCGTGAGAAAGAGAGAGAGAGAGAGAGATAGCAAGATAGAGAGAATGAGTGAGAGAGATGCGGGTGGGTATATATATATGTATATACTGTATATATATATATATATATATATATATATATATATATATATATATATATACTGTATATATATCAGGAAGAGTGTCCATGCTATAATCAACTCTACCACAGCGTGATTATATATGCTTATTCTTTTCCATTTAATATTAATGAGAGGGGAAATCCTACTTGGAGAAATGATTCTATTTCATATGCAAATTGTAGGACCCATAATACCATACAGGGATTCTTACAAACATCCCCACGCAACTCGGGCTCAATTGATTTAATTTAACCATGGCCCAACCAATCACAATATTCATTAATATTTAGTATATCTCACAAATACACCTGAGGGGTTTTGGAGGTGGTCTGTCTGATCATTATGTAGTAGTAGCTATGGTTAGGATACACAAGAAGTGGGTAAGGAGAGCTGGAGGGAGGCGAGAGGAAGGTGGAATGGTGAGGAGGGTGGAGAGGCTACAGGAGGAGGAATCAGGGAAGAGTACAGGAGAGCAGGAGAAAGACGACTAGGTGGGTTCGACCTGGAAGATATGGAGGAAGTGGAGGAGATAAACAAGGTGTTTAAGGAAGAGATCTGTGCAGCATGTGAGGAGGTGTGTGGAGTGAGGAGAAGAGGGATGGGAGTGAAAGGTACAGCATGGTGAACAGAAGAGGTAAAAATAGCTGTGAAACACCATAAGAAAGCGTATAGAGAGTGGTTGGGTAGTAGACGGAATGAAGATTTGGAGAGGCAGAAACGAGTGAGGTACGTGGAGAGAAAGAGAGTAGTGAAGGAAAGTAAGAGAGGAGTAGATGAGGAATTTGGAAGGAATCTGAGTGTAAAATGGAGGGAGTGTAAGAATCTGTTCTGGAAAGAAGTTAAGAAAGTTAGGGAAGGTAGCAAGGGAAACAGTAAGGGTGTGAAAGATGAGAATAGGAGAATGCTAGCCGAGAAGCAAGAGAGAGTCGAAAGATGGAGGGAGTACTTCAATGAGTTGCTAAATGTAAGGAATGAAGAGCCAGCAAACATAGTTGGATTATGGTATGGGAGGGAGAAGAGGAGAAGTAGTGGAGGAGGAGGTGGGGATCAGGAGGTCAGAAGTGTGGGAAGCCATGACAAGAGAGAAGTTGGGGAAAGCACCAGGAACAGATGGAGTGTTTGGGGAAATGTTGAGGTATGGTGGTGAGATAGTGATCGAATGGGTATGGAAAATGTGCAAACTAAAATGGGAGAAGGGTAATGCACCCGATGACTGGAAGACTGGCATAATAGTCCCCCAATATAAGGGCAAAGGGGAAAGAGGAGTGTGTGGTAACCACCGAGGAATATGTCTTTTAAGCATAGTAGGGAAGGTGTACAGTAGGGTAGTGATTGAGAGAGTGAGAGTGAGAACGGAGAAATGGATAGGCGACGAGCAGGGAGGTTTTAGGTAGGGAAGAGGATGTGCAGATCAGATTTTTACCCTGAATTGTGTTGTGGAGAAATATCTGGAGAAGCAAAAAAAGGTGTATGTTGCCTCTATGGACTTGGAGAAGGCCTATGACAGAGTGGATAGAAAAGGCATGTGGAAAGTACTTAGAATATACGGAGTAGATGGCAAGTTGCTGAAAGCAGTGAAGAGCATGTATGAGGGTGCAAAGGCGGCAGTACGTGTGGAGAATGAGCAGAGTGAGTTCTTTGACCTGAGTGTTGGGTTGAAACAGGGGTGTGTGATGTCCCCGTGGTTGTTTAACTGTGTATGGATGGAGTCATGAAAGAAATACTAGGAAAAAGCAGTGGATGTTAGTGTATCGCTAAAAAGGGAGGGAAATGAGTGGAAGCTGCCTATACTGCTGTTTGCGGATGATACAGTTCTGATGAACGATAATGAATGGGAGTTGCAGGGTCTGGTAAATAAGTTTGGAACAGTGTGCGAAAAACGGAATTTGAAGGTAAATGCGGGGAAGAGCAAGGTTATGGTCTTCGAAAGGGGTGAAGTCACAGAGTGTGAGGTGAAGTTGAACGGTCAGGCTATGGAGATCGTCAGCTCTTTTAAGTATCTGGGCAGTGTGTTGAGTAAAGATGGGACTATGGATGAGGTAGTGCGGGAGAGGGTACAACAGGGGAAGAGGGTTGTAGGAACGTTGAAAGCAGTAACAAGAAATAGGGTGGTCAGTATGGAAGTGAAGAAGTCCTTGCATGACAGTGTGGTAATCCCTACACTGACTTACGGAAGCGAAGCATGGACGTTCGTGAAGAGACTCAGACCCAGAGTGAGAGCGTTTTTGTTTTTTTTTTTTTTTTTTTTTCTATATTCCAACTTACTACCTCTTGGGCATAGGCTGAGAGCCTTAACATTCACCGCTTTACAATGAACAGTGAAGCCCGTGAGGTCTTGTTCCAGTCTAGGGAGTGAGACATGTGAAGCACGTAGAGTACAACGAGCACCTGCCATCTTGCCTTCACATTAGGCATGGTGCTCACTCATGGCCCGAAACGACCCCATCTCTGAAGCCACCTCGTTCCCGTGCTTCACTGTCTCACCGCCTACACTCGGACTCTCACACTTACACACACACAACGTCACCTGTTGAGCAGATAACTCACCAGGCATTGCACCCCTGTAGCATATTTTGAATATGGGAATATTCATACAGTGCTATTTGATCAGGGAACAATGAGGGTATTTTATTGACGTTTCGGTGGGCTTGTGGTAATGCACTGATACTAGGTACAGCACAAATTCCATCCCAATAATATTTTCCCATTGATACATCGGGATTTGAACCCGGGACCTTTGGATTACCAGGCCAGTGGCAAGACCACTCCACCACACCTGAGTTACAAATGGGTTACTTGAGAAGTGCGTGCGGAGTTACATGGAGGGATAGACAGACGAATGAGGAAGTAAGAAGGAGGTGTGGTGTGGAGGTAGATGTGCTGGAAAGTGTGAAAAGGAACAACTTGAGATGGTTCAGCCATATGGAACGTATGGAAAGCGAGAGAATGACTAAGAGGGTGTTTGAGAGCGAGGTGGAAGGACAGAGAGGGAGAAGTAGACCGAAGGATAGGTGGAAGGATGGAGTGAGGAAGTGGGATCACGGCATCAGGCAATAGATAGATAGATAAACACCTGAGCTACTTATTGATTTTTATTCTCAGCCGGGCTCGAACCACCGCCGGTCAGGACGAGTGCCCATGATTTGATCAACTCTATCATGTTATTATGAAGAATGTTTAACCTTTTCGTATTTATATTAACCCGGCAAGCGCGGTAAGCCTAATGGAAGTATCTATATAGCGCACGCGATGGGCTTCACGGATGCAAGACCATGAGTAAACACTTCCAAAATTCTCAAGAGACACTCAAAACAAAGCAATATGTGAGGAGGTGAGATAATTCCCCTCTAGTACCTCCTACCAGTCTTCCACATGTGTTCCAACCCCTCCCCCTTCCCCTCCTTTCTCCCCCTTCCTCATTTATCGGCTGTTTTTTCTCTTATTTTCCTCATTTATCGGTTAATATCCGCATCAATTATTGTCAGGAGGGCTCGGAGATAAGGGTGAGTCATATTCCGACCCTCGAGCAGTCTGAGATCTCTACCGGGCTGTTCAGTAGCTTGCGAGACGTTGCAGAGGTGAGATGTGTTTCTCTCGCCTGGCCGCCCAAGAATACAACCACCCGGCTGTTCCCACCTCTTTTATCACTCTTCAATGTTCATATGTTCATCATATAAGTAAAATAAATGCACATGGAGAAGAAATAAGGCTTTATATGGTAAATATAACAACAAATTCTGTCAGAATCGAAGGTTGTTTTTCGCATACGAGGAACTTTTAACTACATCAATTATGCTCTCCTCGGGTAAAGGAGATTGGAAATCCTACTTGGAGAAATTATTCCAATTCAGAGGCAGGTCGTAGGACCCATATTTCAGGACACCATATAGGGATTTTTACAAACATCCCCATGCAACTCGGGCTCAGCCAAGCACGAGTCATAAATATTAAGTATATCTATATGTATTATATATAAATATATATATAAACAAATATATAGAGATATAGATGGATATATTAGTCTACACACAATATTAATTGTTGGTGGTACTGTTTTTTTTTTTTTGTATCTCTCTCACCTTCCTCCACCACTCCTCCCATGCCTCTTCCCTGTTCCAATTTTCTTAAAACCTTTCCTTCGTCCCAGCACCAATGTACCCTCTCCTCCTCTCCACTGTTTGTCCTTATTGTTCTATTTACGCTCTATCTATCTCTCTCTGCCTCTCTCTCTCTCTCTATCTATCTCTCTCTCTCTCTCTCTCTCTCTCTCTCTCTCTTACATTAAAATAGCTTTTAATCATATTTGTATTTTCTGTCAATCCCTTTCTGGTATTCTATTTATCTCCCTCCCCTGCCTCACACCTCGCCTACACTAGCTCAACCTTCTTTACATCCTCCTACACTCTTGTTTTTATAGACTCTCTTTACAACTCTTCTCTTTTTGTTTCTGGTCCGGCGTTTGTTGCGTTATTATGATATTCTGTTGAATTATAATTGAGGATTGTGTTTGTTTGCTTGTTGCCATTTTTGAGCATTTTTGTTTTTAGTTTATCACCTAGGCTAACATAAACGCCTTTCCAGGCTTCTTTCGAGGTAAAAAAAAAAGGAAAAAAGAAAATGCCCCCTCAGACCCCTTCAAGTGAAATTTGTAAATTTTTCGAAAGATTTATTTCCCTGCAGAAAGTCGATTTATTTACATTTACAGACTGGCCATCGCTCACCTAGATAACAATGGATACCTACATTGGGTGAATCATAGTATTATCGCCAAACGTAGAGGGTAAAATGTCTTAAAATCTCCTAGATAATGGCGTGAAACAGGGAAGGTCCATAAATAACCCACCCTCGTAATAAAAAGGGTTAATATCTTTATATATCTCTACCTTCAGTCCTCTTAAGATCGAAACAAATGACTTCATCGTGTCCCCTCTCTTTATACGGGTAGGTGTTATTTATTTATTTAGTCTATATTGTTATTTATTTATTTATATATACTGTATGTTAGGTACCTCTCTAGTCCTCCCTCTATCTTAAAACAAAGTCCTCAAAGTTTCGTTAGAAATGGGATATAAGGTGTTAACATCGACAAAATAATGGGGCGAACATCATAAAATGTCAAAACTAATGGGGCTAAACATGAGGAGAAGAGGGTCCAGAAAAACGACATACCTCCCGTTAAGGGATATTTATTTATGTTTGTTATTTTTCTATCTGAATAACCTTCTTCATGTATCTATGTTTTCAAGTACCATCTTGTTTTGGCTTTCTTCCTTCTAATGAACTAAGAAGGGGAACAGAATAAACATATATATATATATATATATATATATATATGTATATATATAATTATATATATATATATATATATATATAAACAAACGCCCAAGAGAGAAAGACACAGTATAATAGAAAACGTGTTAACCATTATGAGAGAGAGAGAGAGAGAGAGAGAGAGAGAGAGAGAGAGAGAGAGAGAGAGAGAGAGAGAGAGAGGGGGGGGGGAAGTAACCGACATAATGAGTTTTGTACACGAAACTATTATAATCAATCAGTCAATGAGGGCATAGACCATGACAGCGCGCAGCCGCACTCACCCTCCAACTCCACTCCTGTTGAGGGAGCCCACCTCGCTTATTTTCTCTTTCTCTCCCTCTCTCCTTGGCTTGTATCCATTCGGTCCCATTCAGCCGACTGTTTTAAGACTTTTACCCTATCCCGGTGTCAATATTTTCCTAACGAGCGGTAGCGAGCCAGCATATATATATTTTTGTTTTGACCGCAGGCTAAATCTGTACATTTTTCGACAGAAAAATGTCTCCGGCAAAGCCGGATTTCTCTATACAATGCTGGCTCGCTATCACTCGCCAGGAAGAAATCGACACCTGGATCAGGATAAACGTCTTAGAATAGTTGGCTTTATGGGGCTGGATGGATACAAGCCAGGGGAAGAGAGAGAAGGAGAGAAAGATAAAAAAAAGCCGGTGTCCCACCTTAATGTTTCTTTGGTGGACGCTTCCGAAGTAGCTCCAGAGCTACGACTGTCAACATCAACAATACCCAACACCTAGGATATGCACAGTTAATTTCGATTTTTTTGTGACTCTACATGTTTTTATTTTAAAGTATGCGACTACTCTAAGTGCTTATATACTGTAATATAGTATTAAAGGGAAAGTCCATATGCAGCTGATAATGACTACAAACATAATAATGAGCTGATTAATTATCATAACAATTATAGGCGCCAAAATCCTTGCTGACACTGTATTGTAAATATATGTTATATATGAATATGGGTGATTTTAAAATATATAAGACAACAGTATGCATAGACCAAAGGATGTGTCAGCTACAGAAATGTTGACTAACTGCTTATAATAAAGAATTGTTGAAGGAGAGGGAGGGTGGATGGGTCTGAGATGTCGCCAATTTCCCACAATGCACCGCGGTAAACATTGCTTTCAGCGCCTCTATCGGCCACTGTAGGCATTTATTGGTTGGGAGAATTGCGGGCTTCTTGGGTGTAAATCCAGCTTGCTCAGGTCTCTGTTTCTTTAGCAAGTGGCCTCGGATTCGCATCAGAAGAATATGGGCAAAAACTTTGCTTGGGACTCTGAGCAGTGTACTACCACAGGAGTTATTGCACTCCTGTTGGTCCCCTTCCCTTTGTAGAGAGGCTTGACCAGACCCCTTTTCCAGTCAAGATACCATAACATACAGCAGTCAGGACCGCACGTAACCCATGGACCATTGACTCACCTCCAGTTTTCAGTAGTTTTCCATGAATGCCACAAATAGCAGGAGCCTTCCCACCCTTAAGCATAGCGAGAGCCTCCCTTACCTCAGCAAGAGAGGAAGGGTCTTCACTAATTGGCAGATCAGGTACTGGTGGTTTGACGTCCACTGTATGAAACTGTCCATTGGGGGCATTGGCCATGTACAGCTGCACAAAGTATTCACAACAGCGGCCTCTGAACTCATCATCACCCAGTGCAAGATAGGTATTCGCCATCGAAACTGAACTAATCTGGGGGTTAGGCTTTGAGCAGAGTTTCTTCTAGGTTGGGTTTGTAGGCAGAAAAATGTCCCTCGCCTTCCTCAGCGATTCCCCTGAAATGCCTCGGTTTGCCTCTCCTCAGGGAAGTCCTTGATCTATGAGACAGGACCCTGTGCTGACCAAGATCTCCATCCAATATTATAGTATGACTCTTATTTTTATTATGCCCAGCACCTCACTTGATAGAAAGCAGCTCCTTGACCTTGTTTTAACTCCAATGCATTCAGCAACTGCCAATAGGGTTCCACGTTTATAGTTTCCCACAATTCTATAGTGTCCTCAATGGAGCTAAGTGCTTCAAACCAGTGTGAAACTGCCATTGCACACTTCATTGCACACTCCTCTTCCTTGAGCCTCTTAAGAGAAAACATTGGGGGATAACATTTGAGAGTTTTCTGGTTTTCAGTCGTAGTTTTAATGTAGGAGCAACAAGCCTGTGGTTGGTAGCAAATAACTCGGCACTCCTAAAGACCTTGCAGTTCTGGAGGATACTCCAGCGAATGCGTACGAGTATGTGATCAATCTCCTTGACTACAGTATCAGGATTGGACTACCAAGTCCAGTGGTGTGGATCTGGTCTGTGAAATCAGAAACCCACAATTATGAACTTCCTGGACCTTGCGAAGTTCAGGAAGAGAGAACTGTTGACTTTCCTTATACCAGAGCCATGAGGACCGACACATACCTCGTAGCCAACACTATCTGTTTGTGCTGCTATATCGACTCCCAGATAAAAGGGTAGTCGGTTATTGTCTGATAGGTTAATATGTTCCATGTTCCAACCTGGAGAACCGTTCGAAAGTTAAGCTCAGGAGTGGGTCCTTTGGTTCGTGACTCATCTGCACTGCCATGACCAACCCACAAGCTAGAAGGTTGTCTGGGGGTTTTACCGCCATTTATAGTAAAGGGGTCTCGAAGGCTTTGCCCTGCACTTGTCACAACTGGCACACCTGCTCGACTGGCAGGAACAGTAGGACCGGTCCTGCCAACTGAGCCGGGCATGCTTGGCACTGGATCCCCCCAAAATTGCTGGGCCGGGGTCGTGGGCACTCGCCCTGTAGTGTTTACTCTGAATCCCTGGTCCATTTTCCCAAATTATTTGTGGTGGCGGCTTTGGATATTGTGAGGTCGGGTCACAGGACCTACACTAAACCCTCTGGTTCTTCCCCATGACCGCTGGAGTTCATGAAGGGATTTGTTGTTTGGGTTTTCCTTCCCCAGATGAGGTTGCCTGATGGGCCAAGGTTACTGAGTCCCGTCTACCCATCACGTTTAGTCACCTATAGCGATATGCAGTGATTACGGAGGAAGTATTCTATATTCACTGCAACTATTGCAGGGCCTTGGGTTAGGGGCCTAACCCAAGGCCAGAGAATACAACTAATGTAGCCTATCTGTAAATTTACAAGAAAGGGTACATTATTGATGCTGGTTCAATCTCAAATAATTGATATTGGTTCAGGAGTAATTTTTCGAGAGGCCTTCCCTAGTGGTTAAGGCCCCATTAATTACTCTTTCTATTCACATATGCATAGCCTACGTGTGTTGCAGTTGGGATGTGTGTACATGCTTATATTGATATGCAGGATTCGAAGTTGCATACTAAATCGTAGGCAGTGTCCACCATTCTTTAACTGCCTTCGTGGTGTAATGCATAAGGTGTTGATATTCGGTGTGAGCCTCCTGGGTTCGAATCCACGGACTGCCACATATGTTTGTAATATTTCATTAATCGATTTTAGGAGTAGAGTTGGTTGTTGGATAGAACATAATAATTGATATTGGTTCAGGAGTAATTTATCGAGAGGCCTTCCCTAGTGGTTAAGGCATTCATTGCTCTTTCCATTCACATATGCATAGCCTACGTGAGTTGCAGTTGGGATGTGTGTACATGCTTAGATTGATATGCAGGATTCGAAGTTGCATAATAAATCGTAGGCAGTGTCCACCATTCTTTAACTGCCTTCGTGGTGTAATGCATAAGGTGTTGATATTCGGTGTGAGCCTCCTGGGTTCGAATCCACGGACTGCCACATATGTTTGTAATATTTCATTAATCGATTTTAGGAGTAGAGTTGGTTGTTGGATAGAACATAATAATTGATATTGGTTCAGGAATAATTTATCGAGAGGCCTTCCCTAGTGGTTAAGGCCCCATTAATTGCTCTTTCCATTCACATATGCATAGCCTACGTGACTTGCAGTTGGGATGTGTGTACATGCTTAGATTGATATGCAGGATTCGAAGTTGCATAATAAATCTTAGGCAGTGTCCACCATTCTTTAACTGCCTTCGTGGTGTAATGCATAAGGTGTTGATATTCGGTGTGAGCGTCCTGGGTTCGAATCCACGGACTGCCACATGTGTTTGTAATATTTCATTAATCGATTTTAGGAGTAGAGTTGGTTGTTGGATAGAACATAATATTGATATGTAGTTTCAGATGTAAAAATCAAATGTTAAATAACTCAAATAATGATAACTACTAATGAAGACGGAATACATTTAAAAAGTGGAATCGAGAATAATACCATTTACAGGCCCCCTGGCAACGACTAACTGTTGTTTTTAAATCCCATACTATTGAAATGTGTACAGTTCCGGACAGTTCCGCGCAGGGACGCGCAATAGGTGGCAGCACAAATAGTATTTATATATTATCTGGTAACAGTGGTGAGGGGTGGGGGAGGAGAGAGAGTGGCGAACGATGGTAGGGGAGGGTGGGAAACGAGAGGTTGTGGCTAAGGTAGGAGGGGAGGGAGGAATGGGGGTGGGAAACGAGAGGTGGGTGACGAAAGGTTGTTTGAGGGGGTAAAGGCATGGTAATTTATTATCCATCAATTATCCATCTGACTTCCATATTCCATATTCTGACTATAATCGTATTATAATAGCCAGACAACATAACACAAATGCGGCATGGATCCTGAAGGAGTTAACCACTTTGTAATACAAAAACACTTACTCCTGCTGATACATCTACTGTAAAAACGTTTCCGAATTAATGGTGTTAGTGTTTGGTGAACATATATTATTCCAATCATTGTTTTCAAACAAATGTGCACAAGAAAGTATGCTACTCCTGTATCTTATTCGTTGTTGATAATTGCAGGTTATAATAAACAAGTATAATAGTATATACATACAGTATGAGGGTATTTTATACGACAGTGAACATATATGACTTCTAATGGATAGGTTAGAACAAGAAACATGTCCCTAAATGTCTAGTTATAATCAATATTAATAATTAATTTCGGTAGGCCTATTGTTATACACTAACAGTAAAATGAGACGAGGGCATTAACAAAACATATCTATATATATATATATATATTTTTAAGCAGTTCAATAGTTCCTAAAATTTAAAGACCGATTGAAAACTACAACTTAATATCATTATATAAGCTATATATACAGATAGGGTGCAATGGGGTGCTTCCACCACGAAGTCGCTCCCGCCTTTGACCATATTTCTTCATTCTAGGTTTTTTAGTCATTAGTAGTGTATGATATCTAAGATAGGTAGTATATAGGAGTATACTTAGACTTAACTAATATATCTAAGATAGGTAGTATATAGGAGTATACTTAGACTTAACTAATATATCTAAGATAGGTAGTATATAGGAGTATACTTAGACTTAACTAATATATCTAAGATAGGTAGTATATAGGAGTATACTTAGACTTAACTAATATATCTAAGATAGGTAGTATATAGGAGTATACTTAGACTTAACTAATATATCTAAGATAGGTAGTATATAGGAGTATACTTAGACTTAACTAATATATCTAAGATAGGTAGTATATAGGAGTATACTTAGACTTAACTAATATATCTAAGATAGGTAGTATATAGGAGTATACTTAGACTTAACTAATATATCTAAGATAGGTAGTATATAGGAGTATACTTAGACTTAACTAATATATCTAAGATAGGTAGTATATAGGAGTATACTTAGACTTAACTAATATATCTAAGATAGGTAGTATATAGGAGTATACTTAGACTTAACTAATATATCTAAGATAGGTAGTATATAGGAGTATACTTAGACTTAACTAATATATCTAAGATAGGTAGTATATAGGAGTATACTTAGACTTAACTAATATATCTAAGATAGGTAGTATATAGGAGTATACTTAGACTTAACTAATATATCTAAGATAGGTAGTATATAGGAGTATACTTAGACTTAACTAATATATCTAAGATAGGTAGTATATAGGAGTATACTTAGACTTAACTAATATATATTTTATTGAAGAGGTTCCTTAATATTATTTCTTCGACTAGTCCCTCAGACGAAACCGGAAGTTTGATCATGCATAGCCAATCTTGTCTGAGGGACTCTAGCATAGTAAACAAATAATACGAGTCCTCTCCAATGAAATTAATGTTATCTCTGCTTAAGTGTACTCCTACAGAACCTACTTTATATATCATACACTACTACAGGAATGACAGATAAACGTAGAATGAACAATTACAAATCTCCACAATTGGTCTAGTATAGCGAGAGTGTCCGAGTCAGGAATAATGCACCCCATTTGAAGTGGCTTCCCATAACCTCCAAACAAACGGCTTTCAGCAGACTTAGCGTAATTTAATTGCATAAATTTTCAGTGATTAATGTTGCAATGCTTAATACCAAAGTTATAAACTATTTATGACAAATTTCCAAGTATAGATAGCTAGGTGTTCGCAATATTTCACATACAAATACGCATTCTTATGATGTAAATGCATCTTCTTCACCATATCGAACACAAATTAAAAATGTAGGCCTAAGTCTCGATATTTGATACACAGGCGCTTATCTTCGACTTTACAATATTGCAACTGAATTCTATCATTTATATGTAATAATTAGAAGACTGTCATATGGTAAGATTGATATTTATGACCTCAGAATTTGCTAGCATACACAACTGTTTTTTAACGAAGCCTTTATTACTAAGCAGTTTAATATATGTATCCATATTACATTATGAAGTATTCAAAATGGTTTTGCCTTGTATTAGACATTCCTCATGTAAGTATCATCTATTTAGGTCCCTGCAAATATTATAAACAATGAAATAATCATCCTCTATTAATACATCTACTCCAATGATTAACCTCATATCTAGGTATGATATTGTCGATCCCCTATTAGTATAATGATTAACCTCATATCTAGGTATGATATTGTCGATCCCCTATTAGTATAATGATTAACCTCATATCTAGGTATGATATTGTCGATCCCCTATTAGTATAATGATTAACCTCATATCTAGGTATGATATTGTCGATCCCCTATTAGTATAATGGTTAACCTCATATCTAGGTATGATATTGTCGATCCCCTATTAGTATAATGATTAACCTCATATCTAGTTATGATATTGTCGATCCCCTATTAGTATAATGATTAACCTCATATCTAGGTATGATATTGTCGATCCCCTATTATAATGATTAACCTCATATCTAGGTATGATATTGTCGATCCCCTATTAGTATAATGAAAGATTGCATAATATTATAACTTTATTCACCAATTACCTTTTCATACAGAGTAAAGTAACAAGACACATTCCGTATATAATGATTCCTTCAATATATTAAAACTTATATTTGTTTCTACATTATATTATTCTACCTTCTATTAAAAAAATTACTAAAGGTAAAAGGTAATTAATGATTCAAACTTATATATACGGAGAGCAATTGTTTAATTATAACAAGAATAAAGAATGACGTTATCAAGCACAAGAAAGATGAAGCAAGGGTGTGAACATTTTAATTCGTACTACCATTTTAGATTAGAATCTCGTCCAGCCACCATCTTTTTCAACTACTTCCCTAAGTCTGTCTGGCATGGAAGTAACGTGTTTGCGTACGAGCTCTGGCTTTCTGCTAAGCAACTCCCAGTCTGCCTGCGTGTGCGCCGACAACTCTGCAGACGTCCTCTCTCTGGCTGGATCCCACGTGTTTACAACGTTGGCCCACAAATTTTCGATGGGGTTCATGTCTGCCCCTTTGCTGGGCCAGTCTAGCAGTTGCACCTCATCATGATCTGCAAACCACTGTTGCACCACTCTCGCTGTATGTATTGGACATCGATCATGCACATAATATATGGGGCCAGCAGGGAAAGGATAGTTCTTCTCACGCAGTGATGGAAGGAACGATTCGTCCAGAATCTGCAAATATTTCTGAGCTGTAAATCTTCCTTCAATTCTACACAAGTCCCCAACTCCATGCAACGACAGCCAGGACCAAACGTTACAGGTCACATGTCCAGAACGTGCCTCCTCATACACATTCTCACGATCATACCTGTGCAGAGAGAATTTTTTTTTTTTGTATAATTCTGAAGAATGGGATCGTGTAGCTATCCATATTAGTGCTCTTAACACTTAGTACAAATTATGGCTCTTCAATAAAGTATGAAAGATTAAAGGATACAATTTAATGATTAACCCCTTAATGAGCATGACGCGTGTTGGTAGTATAATCTGGTTATTATTACAAAATGTGGTTCACATTAGGACGGGTGTATGGAAGTCAGAAGGTTGATTAAGATAATAATTTCCTTTGCATTCTCACGGATCCTTCCTAAGTTTTATTATAATCGTCTAATGATAGCCATAATCAGATTTCAACCCGAAACACGATCCTTGAGGGGTCAGTGACTGCCATATGTAATGTAAACCTAAAATGTCCGTTTGCTATGGTAATGTTATTAACTCCTTGGGGATTATGGGTAGTTATGTTTCGACAGTTTATTGGGGCTATCATTCAATGATTGTATATATTTTACGAAAGGTCAGTGGGAGTTAAAAGGGCAAATGTGATCACTGGGAGTTAAAGATTGGCCTAAACAGCCCTCTGCTTTTCATATCCCCTTCCTACTCTGAATATAATCGTCAAATAATAGCCAGAATGAACTGTCAAAATGCATCCTAACTCTCAAATGAATAATGTTGTTAAATAAGGAAATTAACTAAAGTCAATAAAGACAGTTCACTAGAGCATTACGGAAGACATTTTACATTACCTTGTATTATTCCTTCTCCACATGTGCAGTCGACCGTGGTTAGTGGATCAGAAGCTCTTCTCGTCAGTAAAGATCACTCTTGACCAAAAGTGGAGCCCTCGGTCTGCATACTGGAGGGCAAAGGCGAGTCTGCCGGCTCGGTGTTGGTCGGTCAGCAATTCCTTCGTGGCAGGGATCCTGTGGTGAATACCCCGCTCGTGCAACCGGCGTCTTACAGTCCGTGATGTTACTTCCAGCTCAAGCTCGTCCCGAATAGCCACAGCATTAGTGAAAGGGTTGTTTTCAGCTGCTCGTTGAATCTGGATATCTTGCTCAGCGGTTGTCACACAAGGGCGTGGTCGTCTTGCTGAAAAAGTACAAAAATAAATAAAATATTTCCCAAATTAACCTAAATAGCAGTAATAATATCTCAATGTTCACTTATTCACTTACAGGATATATATATATATATATATATATATATATATATATATACCGGAGAAACAGGAGGATAAGGGCAACGACCGTGTTCATCGTGACAGATTTATATTCTATATCAAGTTGTAGTTTCTGTATCTTGTAGTGGCCGGTTTCCAACTTCCGGTGCGTCTGAAGGACCTCAGACGTACCGGAAGTTGGAAACCGGAAACTACAAGATACAGAAACTATAACTTGATATAGAAAATAAAGCTGTCACGATGAACATGGTCGTTGCCCTTATCCTCCTGTTTCTCCTGAAAATACGGTACCCTAGCGGCTAACCCCCCACTACCATTATATATATATATATATATATATATATATATATATATATGTTTATTACTCTCAGTGGAATTCGAACCGTCGACCATCAGGACGATAGTCGACGGTTCGAATCCCACTGAGAGTAATAAATATATATATATATATATATATATATATATATAGTTGTGTGTGTGTGTGTGTGTGTGTGTGTGTGTATAAACATGCATTTAACTTAGGTTACGTATGTGACGTATAATTGCTAAATTATTCCATCATCAAGGAAAGCCGAATTACATACCCAAGTCATTCAAATTCCCAGTTTCCTGCCAACGTGCGTCCCATTTCTCCACCGTTGATTTAGCAACACCAAGATGCTGAGCAGTTCCTCGTACGGTCCAGCCTGTGCGTCGGAGGGCCACAATTCGGGCTCTCATAGCTACCTGAGTCTGCTGTCTGTTCATCTTCAGGGTAACACAAGTCCTCCAATGAATTTTCCCACATTTAAGATGTCCACAATACCTCGGTTGGAATTACATTGCCTCCTTTCAGAATATAACGTAAGAGTCACGATATGGAGTAGGAAGAGGAGAGATGGAAAGGGGGATGGGGATGGGGTATATGCCAGTTGCTATGGGTGACTGTGGTATGCGAACTTCGTTTGGTTTGAAGCACTGTTCATGTTCAATTATAACAGTTGGTCAAAATCAGAATCATAGTGTTCCTGCATCATTTGTAACTTTAGGTGGGCGTCTAAATTATTAGTTTTGATAACATGCACGTATAAAGGTAATAGGGGTCATATTTTATCCTATTGGACAATTTAATATATGTTGTTTCAAACCAACTGAGTATTCGACCAACTTAACCAGCAACAATATACGGTCTGTTGCCGAGTAGCTGTGTTCGAATCAAAGGTTATACAACAAGATAAAACCCTGGTTATATTTAACATTACGTTCTCAGTTGCTTTGAATATTGACAAATTAACCTAGAATATTTGTCGCTGAAGGTTTGGCGATAATGCAGTTTTTGTATATATATTTATTAACTTATATGACTTAGTAACATTTAATATCACCAACCTACCAAATTAGTTACAACACAAATTTATAATATAATTGAACAAGGATGGAATTCCCGGGACTCGAACCTGTGACACTTAACATAACTATATGCTAAATATTTAATAATTAGGTTGGATGATTAGTTTCAGCTTTTGTCAATTTCTCACAAGGTGTCGTTTGATTAATAATATGCAGTATACTGTATATAAGCATATTATTATGCAGCACTAACATATTTCTAGGGCAGACATTCTTTAATTTCCTTCTTCTAGCAATCTCTCTCTCTCTCTCTCTCTCTCTCTGTATCCATCTATCTATATCAGCATACGCCCTGATCAAAGAGATGATGTCCAGACGTCACAAATTACAAGCCTTCTTTGTGCAAGGAATTTTTTGTTTTATTCTGTACCGTTATTTGTAGATATTTGTTAACACGGGAGATGTTTCGTAATACATTGGCCAATAGCTTACGTTAATGGCATTGTAGTGGTAACTGGGAATTACGAATTATCTACAATACAAGTGGGCCTCGAGGAGGCAACTAGACGTCGTAGGTCTACGAATTTAAGACCACGAACGAACTCGTTACCACACTCACTACCTGGATGCTTTACTCACAATCTGAAACAAGAGCTCCTGACTTCACCTGTCTGTGGAATCTCCAGGCTTCGTTGGAACATAAATAATAATAATATATATATATATATATATATATATATATTGTCAGTCGATGTATACTGCTGCGACACTCTAATATAGTTGTGTCATATCATAGTGATGGAAACATCTGTGTTCAATAACAAAAAATACAAATTGTAGTGCCCCTTCTTAACTCCATAAGAATGATGACGCGATGTGGCAGTTTATTCTGGTTATTATTAGCCTAGACGATTATTCTCGAATTACGATTGGTATATTCAGATAACTGATATGGGTAATACCCTGATAATTCCCACATAATCTTCTTAAGCTATATAAACCCGTTTAATGATAGCCACCATAAATTGTTAAAATGTGTCATGATCCTCATAGAGAAAACGATGATTAACGACTGTTATACTCTGCATTTAGATGACTACTTTAACCCTTCCTACCCGGGCTGCCTTAGGTAAGGACAGCGCGGCTGAAGGGCCGCAACCCGGTATGCCTTATGTAAGGCATTTGCTTGAAAGTGTGCTTTAAATTTCGCGCGGGCAAATTTTACTTTGCGGGGGCGATCGTAGCGCCAGCATGCCTCAACTACCACGCTTATCAGTTCCTACGTTGCCGCCATTGAGAGCTACAGCAAAAAAATGAATTCCGACGCGTCCGATACTGTGCAATCTCCCGCGCGTCCCAGTGCTACCCCGCTTGCAACATCTACGCCTCTGCCAACCGAGAAGAAAAGGAAAGTAAGGAAAGTGAAACGTTTGCTAAGTGACAGTGCAATACACCGTGAACTTTTCAACCAGGATTTGAGCAGTGGTGAAAGCTCTGTGGACAAAAACCTCTATATTCAGAGTAGAAGTTGGAGCGAAATTGACGATTTGGTGGGATTTGGTGCTGATGACAATGTTGATTTATTTGAGGGGGGTGATAGTAGTGATGATCCTGATGTGGAAGTGGTGGAGGAAGGTGCTATTGAAGTACCAAGTGTGCTAGAGCCAACCCCTTCGCCTAGTTTCGTAGGTCAGGGTAGGCCTAGGCCTAGCCCTAGCCCTACGCCAGGACCTTCCCCTTTGCCTGCCCGTACGCCCTTGAAAGTGGGTAAATACTTCTATAAACAGTCTTTAGTGAAAAGTGAAGCCAAGAAAGCACGCAGGGAGGCAGAAAAAGTGAGGTAAGGCGTAGATAGTGAGACTGACGCCGACCCAGGCCTAGCAACCACCCGCATTCCTTTGTCACAACGCCTTGACCCGGGACGCCGGGAGGGCCACCCACAGCCCTCAGCTTCATCTGTCCCTCAAGATGACCAAAGGGCCTCTACAAGTGCGCCATTGGCCTCCCACAGTGTGTCACCACAGGCCCCGCATCGTAGGTCATTATTTCCTGTGGAAAAGTCCACGGCTAGCCGCAAAAGGAGCCCAACTCCCGAGGCCGAGGCTCCCATTGCTCAACCTCCCGCAGCCCCACGCCGCCGACGCCTGGTCTATTCTTCACCAGAGTTGACTCCTGAAGAGGCTGCTGACGACCCCGACATTGCCCCAGATGACCTGACGTCGCCTGAGGAAGAGGAAAACGAAGAGGAAGAGGAAGAGGAAGAGGAAGACGGAGTCCCGACAAAAAGAGTCAAAGGACCTCGAGGTCGTGGACGTGGTCAGCCTGCCGACGCCGCTGCCCCTGGGCCTGGGCCAGGGCCTGGGCCTGGGCGTGGGCATGCAGGGCGTCCGCCTGGGCATCCGCGTGGCCAAGGGCGTGTGCCAGGGCGCCCAGGGCGTGTGCCAGGGCGTCCAGGGCGTGTGCCTGCTGCAACTCCACGTCCTCGTCCTCGAGCTGCTGAAATGTTTGTGTGGTCAGATGGGGCGGATTTTGTGCCAGATTTTCCTGCCTTTGACGAGGTACAACAGGGTTCTGGGGTGTCACCAGCATATCCCTGTGGCCCAAATGCCACCCCTAGTGAACTTTTCTGTGGCTTCTACGACAATGAAGTCATGGAATACCTTGTCAAAGAGACAAATCCCCACCAGGCTATCTGTTCAAACTTTCTTGGCAGGAAGACAAGTGCAAAGATGGTGGCATGGAGAGCTCTCACTGTGGCAGAATTATATGTGTTCTTGGCACTCACAATGCTGATGACACACATAAAGAAGCACGTTCTGGCCGACTACTGGATAACTGGCGACCTCACAACGACTCCAGCATTTGGCAAATTCATGTCAAGGGATAGGTACTTCGACATCCTCTCATATTTCCACCTGACAAATAACATGCATGTCCACGAGCCCGACACACTCTGGAAGATCAGGCAACTGTATGACATGATACGTCATCGGTTTTCCACCTACCTGATTCCATTTCAGAAGCTGTGCATCGACGAGTCTCTGGTCCTGTTCCGTGGTAGGCTGCACTTCCGACAGTATATCCCGTCAAAGAGACACCGCTTCGGTATAAAGCTTTTCGTCCTCTGCGACTGCAAGACGGGATATGTGCTCGACTTTATAGTCTACAGCGGCAAGGGTAGTGATGTGGAGATTGACCCCCTCATTGGTTTTGGCGGCGCTGTGGTAAAGAGGATGATGGAGAGGTACTTCCATGACAACCACGTCCTCTATACCGACAATTATTACACGTCGCCTATCCTCGCCAAGTACCTCCATGACCGCAAGACCGGAACTGTCGGCACAGTGAAGGGGAAGAGGAAGGGCATGCCAGCCTACCCAACAAAAACTAAGAAGACGGACATATTCCATAAGAAGAGTGGCCCCATCCTCTCCATCCACTGGCATGACCAGCGCAAGGTCAACCTCCTCACCACATGCCACAAAGCAGAGATGGTCCCCACAGGGAAGGTGGACCGAAAAACGAAGAACCCTATCACAAAACCAGCTGCTGTTCTGGACTATAACCTGAACATGCGCCTCGTCGACAAGTCCGACATGCAGATGGGCTTCATAGACTGCCTGCGAACATCTTGCAGGTGGTACAATAAGTTTGTCCTGCATACAGTAGATATGCCTGTCCTCAACGCGTACAACATTTACCTTTTGAGGTGTCCAGTCATCAATTACAAGAGCCTGTGGACCTTCCAAAAGCAGCTGATACATGAGCTCCTGGTAAAAGATGCGGGTACACCATGGAGGCCACTACAAGGACCAGGCATGATGGACAGAATAGGGTGTGCTGACTTCATCAGAAAGCACCAGCTCATCGCCCTTCCTTTCCAGGGTCCTAACAGCCGAATAAGGATGCAGAAGAGGTGCTATGTGTGCACCCGCACAACTCGACGACCAAGCAAACCCACAAAAACCACTTGGCAATGCCTCGAGTGTCAGGTGGGACTGTGTGCCGGCACCTGCTTCAATGATTTCCACACTCTGGCAAACTATTGAAGTGTAAGTGACAGTGATAGTGACACTCAATAATAATAATATAACTAAGTATAAGTGAAAGAGACACATAAGTAATAATAAGTGCCTTCAGAACAATATGAACAAGTGAAAGTGACACTAAAATATATATTCCTAACAATAAAGAAGTGAAAATGACACTATCAATTACCATAGTCCAGTATAAATAATCATAACTACTATAATAATGACTATAAAACTAAGTCGAAGTGAAAGAGACACACATAAGTAATAATAAGTGCCTTCAGAACAATATGAACAAGTAAAAGTGACACTAAAATATATATTCCTAACAATAAAGAAGTGAAAATGACACTATCAATTACCATAGTCCAGTATAAATAATCATAACTACTATAATTATAATAATAACAATAAAACTAAGTATAAGTGACAGAGACACAAATTACTTCAGAAAAATATATTTATTGAGTGAAAATATCATAACAATAATATATGGCATAATAAACAATAAAACACTAAAAAATCGCTTCCCGCCATAATTTAAGGTAGAGCGACGAGTCAAAATGTTCGTCGTAGCCTGGGCCGCGGTTGAGCGTTCGGACGCGGCGAGGTAAATACGCGGCAAAAGTTACCTCCACTTCCATCACCATAACTCCGGAACTACTTGAGCTAGATAGCTCTACTCAATGCCATTCTACGCGGGAAGGTAAGGCGCCCATTTTGACATATGTTTGATTATTGTAGGTAGTATATTAAGCGAGATTAGCCTTAGTTTACTTTTGTTGTGTTTTCAGCCAGATCGCCCGGATACAGCCTCCGTCATTAAGAAAGGCTGCCCGGGTAGGAAGGGTTAAATGTAGAATATCATGCTTGTAAGTAGGTGTATCTGTGCAGGGAAACATGCATTCCACCACACACACACACACACACACACACACACACACACACACACACACACACACACACACACACACACACACACACACACACACACACACACACACACACACACACACACACACACACACACACACACACACACACACACACACACGACAAATTAAAGCAGAGATATCTCGTAACTAAATATGATATTTCTTAGACATAACAATTACAATGATGAGAAGATTGATTGCAAACTTGATTTTCAACATTCAATAATTATTTGTAGCAACTTTAGGAATATCTTTGTAAACCGATAATTCACAAAAGAAGGGTTTCAGGATGATACGAACCATAATACAGTACTGTGTGCCAGATTAATGTATGGGAACTTCAGGGTATGGGATGTGCGATAAGGTTACTTTAGGCTTATCCTATTAGCTTTATATTATTAATTTAACAAATTCAACTCTCCGTCTTAGACTAGTTGCAATATCATTCACATTTTGTAATGGATATCTAATGCTATGCAATCGTAATTACACATCTGTTTAAAATACATAATTACTTTTTTTTTATTTTTTAGTAAGGTAGTCAGAAGTTGGCCTCTCACCTCCCTCCCCTCCTACCTTAGCCACAACCTCTCGTTTCCCACCCTCCCCTACCATCGTTCGCCACTCTCTCTCCTCCCCCATCCCTTACCTGCTACCCACCCCTCACCACTGTTACCAGATAATTTATAAATACTATTTGTGCTGCCACCTATTGCGTGTCCTGCGCGGAACTGTCCGGAACTGTACATGTAGAGTAAATGCCCTGCACAACTAACAATGTATTATAAACTAAAATATTTACTGCACAATTACATTACATGCCAACACCATTATGACGTCATAAATGGATGAGCAATGATGATACATATTTAAAATAATTTTATTCATAATATAACATGATAATTGAAAACCTAATCTATACAAACTGCTACAGACGACAACCAATAACGACTTTTCCATTAATAACTAACAACAACAGTTATATAAATGTTGTATGTCATATAATCAATATATAATTATGAATTTACCTTCTAATTGCTACTTGTATATATGTCACCCATTATATAATATGAACACTATTAAAAGGATGGTGCCTATACTTTAGGCCTTTCCTCATAACAGTAACTCAAATCTATTTATGAAATAATCGTATGTCAGTAGACCTTTACACTTGAGGTACTGAACGTAAAATGTAAAACTCAATAAATAGTTTATAATATTGAAGTCAATGTAAAATGCAGCCAAGTAAAGAAAAAGGGGATAAGCCCAAACTATTCGATTCTAAAATAGAGTTAAAAGTAATCTTCGAAACGAGAACAAATATAAATGAAAGCTCTGCAATATGAAAGGAAGATATTGGAAAGATATGAAATAAGAATGAAAGAATACGAAATTGAATGGCTAAAAGGGGGATATTGAATGAAGGCATTGAGAAACTTGAACTGTAAGAGGAGAAAAAGTTAGAGGAGGAGGAGAAAGGAGAACAAGAAACGGAGGAAGAAGTTACAGAAGAAAAGTAAGGAGGAGGGGTAGGATCAGAGAAGAAAGAAGTTTAGGAGAATTAGGGAGAAGGCAATGGCAGAGGAAAACCAAGACGGAGACGAAGAAGAAACTGAAGAAGAATGAAAGAAGAACAAATATATTAAGAAGAAACATGGTAGGCGAAGAACTAATAAACACAATTGAAAGGGAAGAAGGGCTAAGGGAAAGATAACGATTAGCATGAAGAATAGTACGACAATTGGTAGTAAGAGTAGTAATAGTAAATTGTGGATTAAGTAGATAAGGAAGAGGTAATTAAGAAAGTAGGGAAAGTAAGTGGATGCCTTTTGATTAAGAACATATATAGCAGACAGAATATTCAGCATCTGTATGTTTATCTGCATTCATAATTTGTGTTTATGTTTAAGGGAGGAATCAAATCATATCCTGGGGACTTAGTAATCTAACTTCTGTAGTTTGCAAGCTAATAGAAGGGATATTTAGAGACAAAATAGTTAAATATCTTGAGCAAAATAACCAAATAAAGATTCACAATATAGCTTTCGAAATTGATGTTCATGCCGAGCAAATTCGCTTGATATTTTGTCTGACATATTTTATATGTATCATGAAAGCAAATCGTTCTATGACATTTACCTTGATTTTTAGATAAGTTTTTGGCAAGGTCTTATACAGGTCTATCTATCTATCTATATATTGCTGGACGCCGTGATCCCCGAAGGGGTGGCCACGAACGAAACACCCCCTTTCACCTCTGTCCCCAGTCAGTCAACGTCCCTCCTCCCATCCAGCACCGCTTTCACGCATATACTTCTTAACTCCATCGTTCCACCTCTCAATCGGTCTACCTCTCCCTCTCTGTCCTTCCATCCCAATCTCGTACACTCTCGTAATCATTCTCTCGCTTCCCATACGTTCCACATGGCCGAACCATCTCAAGGTGTTCCTTTTCACAATTTCCAGCACATCTACATCCACACCACACCTCTCTTGTACTTCCTCATTCGTCAGTCGATCCCTCCATGTTTCACTCCCATAAGTCAATGTCGGGATTACCACACTGTCATGCAAGGACTTCTTTACTTCCATGCTGACCAACCTATTTCTTGTTACTGGTTTCAGCGTTCCTACAACCCTCTTCCCCTGTTGCACCCTCTCCCGCACTTCTTTATCCATACTCCAATCATTATTCAGCAAACTGCCCAAATACTTAAATGAGCTGACGTTCTCAATAGACTGACCGTTGATCCTCACCTCACACCCCGTGGCTGCACCCCTTTCAAAGACCATAACCTTGATCTTTCCCACATTTACCTTCAGAATCCGTTTTTCACACACTGTTCCAAACATATTTACCAGACTCTGCAACTCCCATTCACTATCGCTCATCATAACTGTATCATCGGCAAAGAGCAGTACAGGAACTTCCACTCATTTTCCTTCAATTATCAGTGCACCAACATCCAATGCTCTTCCTTGTATGTACGTGGTGCGATGCATAAGGTGTTGATTTTCGGTGTGAGCATCCTGGATTCGAATCCACGGACTGCCACATGTGTTTGTAAATTTCATTAATCGATTTTAGGAGTATAGTTGGTTGTTGGAAGGAACATAATAATTGATATTGGTTCAGGGGTAATTTATCGAGAGGACTTCCCTAGTGGTTAAGGCCCCATTAATTGCTCTTTCCATTCACATATGCATAGCCTACGTGAGTTGCAGTTGGGATGTGTGTACATGCTTAGATTGATATGCAGGATTCGAAGTTGCATAATAAATCGTAGGCAGTGTCCACCATTCTTTAACTGTCTACGTGGTGCGATGCATAAGGTGTTGATTTTCGGTGTGAGCATCCTGGATTCGAATCCACGGACTGCCACATGTGTTTGTAAATTTCATTAATCGATTTTAGGAGTATAGTTGGTTGTTGGAAGGAACATAATAATTGATATTGGTTCAGGGGTAATTTATCGAGAGGACTTCCCTAGTGGTTAAGGCCCCATTAATTGCTCTTTCCATTCACATATGCATAGCCTACGTGAGTTGCAGTTGGGATGTGTGTACATGCTTAGATTGATATGCAGGATTCGAAGTTGCATAATAAATCGTAGGCAGTGTCCACCATTCTTTAACTGTCTACGTGGTGCGATGCATAAGGTGTTGATTTTCGGTGTGAGCATCCTGGATTCGAATCCACGGACTGCCACATGTGTTTGTAAATTTCATTAATCGATTTTAGGAGTATAGTTGGTTGTTGGAAGGAACATAATAATTGATATTGGTTCAGGGGTAATTTATCGAGAGGACTTCCCTAGTGGTTAAGGCCCCATTAATTGCTCTTTCCATTCACATATGCATAGCCTACGTGAGTTGCAGTTGGGATGTGTGTACATGCTTAGATTGATATGCAGGATTCGAAGTTGCATAATAAATCGTAGGCAGTGTCCACCATTCTTTAACTGTCTACGTGGTGCGATGCATAAGGTGTTGATTTTCGGTGTGAGCATCCTGGATTCGAATCCACGGACTGCCACATGTGTTTGTAAATTTCATTAATCGATTTTAGGAGTATAGTTGGTTGTTGGAAGGAACATAATAATTGATATTGGTTCAGGGGTAATTTATCGAGAGGACTTCCCTAGTGGTTAAGGCCCCATTAATTGCTCTTTCCATTCACATATGCATAGCCTACGTGAGTTGCAGTTGGGATGTGTGTACATGCTTAGATTGATATGCAGGATTCGAAGTTGCATAATAAATCGTAGGCAGTGTCCACCATTCTTTAACTGTCTACGTGGTGCGATGCATAAGGTGTTGATTTTCGGTGTGAGCATCCTGGATTCGAATCCACGGACTGCCACATGTGTTTGTAAATTTCATTAATCGATTTTAGGAGTATAGTTGGTTGTTGGAAGGAACATAATAATTGATATTGGTTCAGGGGTAATTTATCGAGAGGACTTCCCTAGTGGTTAAGGCCCCATTAATTGCTCTTTCCATTCACATATGCATAGCCTACGTGAGTTGCAGTTGGGATGTGTGTACATGCTTAGATTGATATGCAGGATTCGAAGTTGCATAATAAATCGTAGGCAGTGTCCACCATTCTTTAACTGTCTACGTGGTGCGATGCATAAGGTGTTGATTTCGGTGTGAGCATCCTGGATTCGAATCCACGGACTGCCACATGTGTTTGTAAATTTCATTAATCGATTTTAGGAGTATAGTTGGTTGTTGGAAGGAACATAATAATTGATATTGGTTCAGGGGTAATTTATCGAGAGGACTTCCCTAGTGGTTAAGGCCCCATTAATTGCTCTTTCCATTCACATATGCATAGCCTACGTGAGTTGCAGTTGGGATGTGTGTACATGCTTAGATTGATATGCAGGATTCGAAGTTGCATAATAAATCGTAGGCAGTGTCCACCATTCTTTAACTGTCTACGTGGTGCGATGCATAAGGTGTTGATTTTCGGTGTGAGCATCCTGGATTCGAATCCACGGACTGCCACATGTGTTTGTAAATTTCATTAATCGATTTTAGGAGTATAGTTGGTTGTTGGAAGGAACATAATAATTGATATTGGTTCAGGGGTAATTTATCGAGAGGACTTCCCTAGTGGTTAAGGCCCCATTAATTGCTCTTTCCATTCACATATGCATAGCCTACGTGAGTTGCAGTTGGGATGTGTGTACATGCTTAGATTGATATGCAGGATTCGAAGTTGCATAATAAATCGTAGGCAGTGTCCACCATTCTTTAACTGTCTACGTGGTGCGATGCATAAGGTGTTGATTTTCGGTGTGAGCATCCTGGATTCGAATCCACGGACTGCCACATGTGTTTGTAAATTTCATTAATCGATTTTAGGAGTATAGTTGGTTGTTGGAAGGAACATAATAATTGATATTGGTTCAGGGGTAATTTATCGAGAGGACTTCCCTAGTGGTTAAGGCCCCATTAATTGCTCTTTCCATTCACATATGCATAGCCTACGTGAGTTGCAGTTGGGATGTGTGTACATGCTTAGATTGATATGCAGGATTCGAAGTTGCATAATAAATCGTAGGCAGTGTCCACCATTCTTTAACTGTCTACGTGGTGCGATGCATAAGGTGTTGATTTTCGGTGTGAGCATCCTGGATTCGAATCCACGGACTGCCACATGTGTTTGTAAATTTCATTAATCGATTTTAGGAGTATAGTTGGTTGTTGGAAGGAACATAATAATTGATATTGGTTCAGGGGTAATTTATCGAGAGGACTTCCCTAGTGGTTAAGGCCCCATTAATTGCTCTTTCCATTCACATATGCATAGCCTACGTGAGTTGCAGTTGGGATGTGTGTACATGCTTAGATTGATATGCAGGATTCGAAGTTGCATAATAAATCGTAGGCAGTGTCCACCATTCTTTAACTGTCTACGTGGTGCGATGCATAAGGTGTTGATTTTCGGTGTGAGCATCCTGGATTCGAATCCACGGACTGCCACATGTGTTTGTAAATTTCATTAATCGATTTTAGGAGTATAGTTGGTTGTTGGAAGGAACATAATAATTGATATTGGTTCAGGGGTAATTTATCGAGAGGACTTCCCTAGTGGTTAAGGCCCCATTAATTGCTCTTTCCATTCACATATGCATAGCCTACGTGAGTTGCAGTTGGGATGTGTGTACATGCTTAGATTGATATGCAGGATTCGAAGTTGCATAATAAATCGTAGGCAGTGTCCACCATTCTTTAACTGTCTACGTGGTGCGATGCATAAGGTGTTGATTTTCGGTGTGAGCATCCTGGATTCGAATCCACGGACTGCCACATGTGTTTGTAAATTTCATTAATCGATTTTAGGAGTATAGTTGGTTGTTGGAAGGAACATAATAATTGATATTGGTCAGGGGTAATTTATCGAGAGGACTTCCCTAGTGGTTAAGGCCCCATTAATTGCTCTTTCCATTCACATATGCATAGCCTACGTGAGTTGCAGTTGGGATGTGTGTACATGCTTAGATTGATATGCAGGATTCGAAGTTGCATAATAAATCGTAGGCAGTGTCCACCATTCTTTAACTGTCTACGTGGTGCGATGCATAAGGTGTTGATTTTCGGTGTGAGCATCCTGGATTCGAATCCACGGACTGCCACATGTGTTTGTAAATTTCATTAATCGATTTTAGGAGTATAGTTGGTTGTTGGAAGGAACATAATAATTGATATTGGTTCAGGGGTAATTTATCGAGAGGACTTCCCTAGTGGTTAAGGCCCCATTAATTGCTCTTTCCATTCACATATGCATAGCCTACGTGAGTTGCAGTTGGGATGTGTGTACATGCTTAGATTGATATGCAGGATTCGAAGTTGCATAATAAATCGTAGGCAGTGTCCACCATTCTTTAACTGTCTACGTGGTGCGATGCATAAGGTGTTGATTTTCGGTGTGAGCATCCTGGATTCGAATCCACGGACTGCCACATGTGTTTGTAAATTTCATTAATCGATTTTAGGAGTATAGTTGGTTGTTGGAAGGAACATAATAATTGATATTGGTTCAGGGGTAATTTATCGAGAGGACTTCCCTAGTGGTTAAGGCCCCATTAATTGCTCTTTCCATTCACATATGCATAGCCTACGTGAGTTGCAGTTGGGATGTGTGTACATGCTTAGATTGATATGCAGGATTCGAAGTTGCATAATAAATCGTAGGCAGTGTCCACCATTCTTTAACTGTCTACGTGGTGCGATGCATAAGGTGTTGATTTTCGGTGTGAGCATCCTGGATTCGAATCCACGGACTGCCACATGTGTTTGTAAATTTCATTAATCGATTTTAGGAGTATAGTTGGTTGTTGGAAGGAACATAATAATTGATATTGGTTCAGGGGTAATTTATCGAGAGGACTTCCCTAGTGGTTAAGGCCCCATTAATTGCTCTTTCCATTCACATATGCATAGCCTACGTGAGTTGCAGTTGGGATGTGTGTACATGCTTAGATTGATATGCAGGATTCGAAGTTGCATAATAAATCGTAGGCAGTGTCCACCATTCTTTAACTGTCTACGTGGTGCGATGCATAAGGTGTTGATTTTCGGTGTGAGCATCCTGGATTCGAATCCACGGACTGCCACATGTGTTTGTAAATTTCATTAATCGATGTTAGGAGTATAGTTGGTTGTTGGAAGGAACATAATAATTGATATTGGTTCAGGGGTAATTTATCGAGAGGACTTCCCTAGTGGTTAAGGTTAATTGCTCTTTCCATTCACATATGCATAGAGTTGGGATGTGTGTACATGCTTAGATGATATGCAGGATTCGAAGTTGCATAATAAATCGTAGGCAGTGTCCACCATTCTTTAACTGTCTACGTGGTGCGATGCATAAGGTGTTGATTTTCGGTGTGAGCATCCTGGATTCGAATCCACGGACTGCCACATGTGTTTGTAAATTTCATTAATCGATTTTAGGAGTATAGTTGGTTGTTGGAAGGAACATAATAATTGATATTGGTTCAGGGGTAATTTATCGAGAGGACTTCCCTAGTGGTTAAGGCCCCATTAATTGCTCTTTCCATTCACATATGCATAGCCTACGTGAGTTGCAGTTGGGATGTGTGTACATGCTTAGATTGATATGCAGGATTCGAAGTTGCATAATAAATCGTAGGCAGTGTCCACCATTCTTTAACTGTCTACGTGGTGCGATGCATAAGGTGTTGATTTTCGGTGTGAGCATCCTGGATTCGAATCCACGGACTGCCACATGTGTTTGTAAATTTCATTAATCGATGAAGGAACATAATAATTTCTATTATTCCTCCAACCATGTATACTGTATATCTATTAATTTTTCTTATGTATTTTGTATTGTGTATTTATCTATGTATTAATATATAGCTATGCTGTACATATCAAACTAGCTACTTAAATGGTTTAATATGTCATTTTATATGCATCCTATCGCGGTTCTATCCAATTCTACACCACAAACCTTTAACGTCTACTCTACCCACGCGATTCAATTTGCTTTTTCCGACTCATGGTGTTATTTGAAGCACATTGACACCACTTTAGCCAGATTGAGAAGGGGGAAGTTGGTATGATGTTCTGGTATCTTTGATTGTACTAAATAATAAAGATATCCACGAATTACTGGACACACACGATTTGTACTTCGGAAGCAAGGGGAGTTTATACATTCTAGACAAACTTGATTCTGCAAAAGTTTTCTCTCTCCTCCTGGGACACCCTATATATATTGTATATATATATTATATATATATATATATATATATATATATATATATATATATATATATATATGTATATATATATACACTGTGCATAAACAACTACAAACACGCAGAGACACATAAATAGAGACGTAAATAAACGCACACGCAATTCTACAGTCACATTCATGCGTGTACGAACACTTCTACATTATATACTATACGGCCTTAACATTCATGCGTGTACGAACACTTCTACATTATATACTATACGGCCTTACAAACTTGTTTAAGAAAGTACAAACTTACAACAAGCGCTCAACTACAAGATGGATTCAGTCTTTCTTTCTATGCTTACTGTCTCTCTCTCTCGCTCGTATAATATATAGCTTTCCAACGTTAACCGAACTAAGGAGAACATATATATTACTCGTGATTTGAGAAAATACGAATAGATGTAGTAGATGCCCAACAAAAACAAATACATAAAATTCAAACATAATACAAAGAAATAGTCATTTGGAATGACATAGCAAGCATTAGAATCATTAGAAAGAAAACAAGTTTGTAAATAAGAAAGCTAATGTTAAGAAAGAAAACATTGAATAGAGTGTATAAAAGAAAGGAGACACAGGGAAACAGAAAACATTGAATAAAGTGTATAAAAGAAAGGAGACACTGGACAACAGAAAACATTGAATAGAGTGTATACAAGAAAGGAGACACAGGAAAACAGAAACCATTGAATAAAGTGTATAAAAGAAAGGAGACACTGGACAACAGAAAACATTGAATAGAGTGTATAAAAGAAAGGAGACACAGGACAACAGAAAACATTGAATAGAGTGTATAAAAGAAAGGAGACACAGGACAACAGAAAACATTGAATAGAGTGTATAAACGAAATGAGACACAGGACAACAGAAAACATTGAATAGAGTGTATAAAAGAAAGGAGACACAGGACAACAGAAAACATTGAATAGAGTGTATAAAAGAAAGGAGACACAGGACAACAGAAAACATTGAATAGAGTGTATAAAAGAAAGGAGACACTGGACAACAGAAAACATTGAATAGAGTGTATAAAAGAAAGGAGACACAGGACAACAGAAAACATTGAATAGAGTGTATAAACGAAATGAGACACAGGACAACAGAAAACATTGAATAGAGTGTATAAAAGAAAGGAGACACAGGACAACAGAAAACATTGAATAGAGTGTATAAAAGAAAGGAGACACAGGACAACTAATTTGGTAACACTTGTTTTCAAGTTTGTTCCTGGAAGGAGTTAATTTGAACTCATCTGAATTAACTTTCCAGAAGTTCCGTGTAGGCCTACATTAATTAACGGGGGTGACCTGCTTTTTTTGTATTTCTCTCCCTTTTTCTCTTTCTCTGGCTTGTATCCATTTGGCCACCATCCAGCCAACTATTTTAAGATGATTACTCCCATCTAGGTGTCGATTTCGCGAGCAAGGATTATATGAAGATATCCGGCTTCGCCGGACACATTTTTCTATCGAAACATATACAAATTTGGCCTGCTGTCAAAAACATTTAAATGATATGCTGGCTCGCTACTGCTCACCAGTAAAAAAATGACACCTGGATGGGGTTACACGTCTTTAAACAGTAGGCTGAATGGGGCTAAATGGATACAAGCCAGAAAAAAGAGAGAAAAGGAGAGAACAAAAGCAGGAGAACCCCCTTAAAGTACATGTATCACACTATAAACTTTGTCGTTAATTTCCAATGGTCATAATTTCGGCAATATTTTTGGATCATTTGCATTGTTTTCTGATCTTAGACTGAAGATATATTAAGGTGAGGCTAATGGACTGTTGAGGTTAAGGGAGAGGGGTTGTTTTTCTGATCCCCTATCTCCCTCGTGTTGCGCCCCATTTGTTTTGAGATTATAAGACGTTCGGCCCATTAGTTTGGCGATTTTAAGACCTTACGCCTAATTTTGTTGTCAATGTTAAGACCTTTCGTGCCTTTTAGGTGTCGATTATTTCCTGGCGAGCGATAGCGAGCCTGAAATTTTAAGAGGAACCGGTTTTCGGCTGGTACATTTCTCCACCGAAAAATGTGCAAATTTATCTGGAAGGGGGTCTAGGGGGTGTTTTTCTAAGCTTGATGGAGGTCTAGCGAGAAAACTAAGAAATAAAGCAATAAATGAATCAACCCAGCTAATTAATAATAAAAATACACTGTGGGACCAGCGGATTTTTTTTTTTTTTGGTGGTGGTGGGGGTGCTCAACCATCAGCTAGGGCCGGGCGCTCGTCAAACCTCCCGCGCCGGTACCCCACAGCTGGGCAAGGCAGCATGTCAGATGTACGATGCATCCAGTTTTCGAGTGACGGTTATTTACACAACCCGAGCAACATGTATGCCTTCATAGTTCATATATTAGCAACATGTATCACATAATGTCATTGTAAGTGAAGTGACAGTGTGATAAGTGCATAGATTCAAGTTTTATAAGTGCCGACGAATGGTAAGCCCCGTGCGCGTCCTGGTTACCATGGCGACCGGCGGCCATCTTGGCCCCAGGCGCACGCACATACAAACAGCCAGCTGACTGTCACTCCACTAACCCTTCACTTTCCCTTTCATTCTATGCCTCTCTCACCCACTGTTTATTGATTTTATACTTTATTGTATGTTTTATAGCTGTAATATGAGTTTTACACATTATTTTAGGCACTATTGATTTAGAAATACGGTTTTTCACATTGTATTTTGTACTCGTTTTTTGTATTCTATCTCACTTTTATCGTCATTGCTCACAGGGTTATAATTATGATATATTTACACTTATTGGTGTCCGTCACTGTTTTGCGTATATTTGAGTGTCACTATCACTTACATATTGTGTTTGGCACTTTGTATATATAATATTTACACTTGGTTTTTATACTCACACTTCACTTTTGATAGCGTCTTTTATCGCAGTCTTTGAACGCACTCTTTTAGAAATGTTCAAGGGTGCTATACTCCCTGAAGCAGTCCGGGAAACACAGTGCAACCTCACAATTTTCGCACCAGTTCCTGGTATCTGTTCTTGATAGGGTCCTCTGTGTCGTGTTCCGGCACACATGACACCGTCTGCGGGTCTTTGATTGCCCTGTGTGGTCGGCATCCAGGTAGGGACTGCCGTTCTGTTAGCCGGGCAATCCCTTCTGCTGCTGGCTGTCGATGTGCGGGGGGTTGCTGGTCTTGGGGGGCAGTCATGTTCTTCCTCAACTTCTCCCTGGAGAACTCGATGCAGAAGTTCTGCATAGTCTCCGGTTTGCCAGTGATTGTTGCATGGAAGATGTGGCAGTTGTACAGGGTAATATCGAGGAGATGAAAGAATAACTTCTTATACCACCTCATCGTCTTCCTTGCACACTCGACTGACAAGATGACAGCATCAGACTTGTCGCCCAGATGCATATATATATTGTAATCACAGATGGTCAAAAGTTTCTTGATTACTTCCCCTGTTGCTCTGTCACGACGTTTGCTGTCGTGGAAGATGGGAGGGTGGACTGTTGTGAGAACGTTCACATCCTGGTTATCCATGCAGGACAACATGAGGACATTGCTGGCCTGCCGGTAGATTATGGAGCCCTTTTCCCGCCTGGGTGGTAGATCGGGCATGAAAGTCTGATTCCTCCTGACGGTGCCACAGACTCCTGTAGTGCGGCTATGCAGGTACTTTGCAAGGGAGGGGCCGGTGTACAAGTTGTCCAGGCACAGCATGTGGCCCCTGTCTAAGTAGTCCTGCATCATGGTCATCACGACGGCACCAGAAATTCCGTATGTCCTCAATTCCACCAATTCTGTCTTCCTGCCCATGTGCAGAATGATATCCTGGATATAACCAGTGCGACATTCACACATCACAAATGTCTTCAGGCAATAACTATGTCGTTTGCTGGGTATGTACTGGCGGATGCTGATATTTCCCCTCCACAGCAGCAAATTCTCGTCAATAATCAGCTTCTGATGGGGTTTGAAGGCGGCAGCAAATTTGATCTTGAGGTATTCGAAGATGGGTTGTATCATTTTCATGGGGTCCTTCGAAGCTCTGGGTTGATCCTGATTCCTGGTGTGGCTTGCCAGGCTGTCTATAAAGTGTAGGTTTCCCATGATGGCCGAGAATCTATTCCTACTCATTATTTGTCAAAAGATGGGGGTTCGGACGAGGGGATCTCAGGACCAGTACTTCTTGATTGAGGATTTCTTTGTTACCCCCATCAGGATGACAATGCCCAAGAACATGTACAATTCTGGGACGGCTAGTGTGTTCCATGACAGTCTGGCAAAGTATTTGTGCTGCTCTTTCCCAGCCATGAAATAGTAATTGTACCAGTTGTTCTGGCCGACAATCAGAGACACGAGGTTTGAAGTAAAAAATTGCAGGAATATGTCAAGTCTCGTGGTTTCGTTGCCTTGGTTTGGGAGCGCAGGGCCGGCATTCCTGGCGCTCACAAAGATGTAGTCGGTGGGCACAAAGTTCTCCCCATCCACCCAATTCCACACATCGGGTTCATCGGCAGCACGTTCGTCGCCAGAGTCGTCAGGAGAGGAGTCTCCATCAGGGGTACCAGGGGCATCAGGGTGGCGGGAGGGCCTTGCCCTGCCTCTTGACCTCGACCTCAACCTAGACCTAGATCGAGTTGTCGACCTGGAGCTTGATCTCGCACCACCAGGGGTGGGGCGTCGTAAGAGGGTCACTTTTGATCCCCTTCGGCTACAGCTACGCCCGTGGGCACGCCCTCCTTGGCTGATAGGGCGTTGTGCACGATTAGGGCGTTGTGGCGACGCAGTCAGTGATGGTGTCGGAGGTACTCTGGAGAAATCATGTGCGTGGGAGGTCCCAGGCTGAGGTGAACCAGGTAGAGGTGAGTTAGATAGTGGGCCGGGGGGTGATGGTGGTGGTGGAGAGTATGGTGGTGGTGTCGGTGGCTGTGTCGGGTGGCGAGGCGGAGAATGCTCTGAGTCATCCCCGGCTGACAAGGAGGTATACAAACGGCGTGCGAGGTGGCGTGAGTGGCGTGGTGGGGATGATTCTAGGGCAGGCATTTCCTCATCTGTTTCTTCTTCTGAGGAAGTCAATGGCTACGCTGCTAAGATGGCTGCACCCCTGCGCAACCCATACAAGGTGTTAGGGGTTGCAGCTTTTAATGGGGAGACAATGCGAGGTGGTGGTGAAGGCATGCGTGGGGGAGGACCGCGACGCAAGTGCGGTGTAACAACTTGACCCCTCTCCTCAGCTCGTCTCTTCTGACCCCTACGATGGCCTGGCGGAATATTGAGGAATGCCATGGGGTCTGGGTCATCTGCCTCCTCCTCCTCCTCCTCTTCCCCACTTGGTGGGGAGTCAACTATATCATGGGGAGCAGTGGGGTAGCCATACCCACTCTCCTCCCTTTCTTACAACATAGCGAGGCAACGAGATATGGGGACATTGGGTTCCTCCTCTTGTATCTCCTCTATCTCCATCACAGTTGGCCGATACTCGTCCCCTGAATCCTCATCTGACGATCCAGTGTCAGTATCAGGCACATCACTTTCCTAAAGTATAGCCATTGCATCCTCAAGGCTAACATCCCTGCGAGGATAACGATGAGGTAAATCGGACATGATGTATCACTCGCGAGATCAACGTGAAAACTGACTTCCCTCCTCCCACGCGTCCCCAGTCCCACCACAGCTGGACTTTGAAGCTGCCAAGTACCGCCACATTTCGGAAACATCCTAAGAAATATCCCATACAAATCTCAAGCCTCTAGCTACCATACGACAAGAGTAAATAAGGTTGAAAGTCGTGGTGAGATAAGCAGGTACCCTGTTTTCCCCCCCCACCCGCACGGCTGGACTTGGGGATTGCCAATTACCGCCACTGTTGGGCAACATCCTAAGGAATATCCAATACAAATCTCAAGCTTCTAGCTACCATACGACAAGAGTAAATAAGGTCGAAAATCATGGTGAAGTAAGTGGGTAGACAGGCACCCCTCACCCGCACGTCACCACCGGCGCGGCTGGACTTGGAGGTTGCCGAGTACCACCACTGTTCGGCAACACCATAAGGAATATCCCATACCATTTTCAAGCCTTTAGCTACCATACGACAAGAGAAAATAAAATCGAAAGTGCGGACGCAGCTGCTGGATCGCTGGCTTTTAGCGTTACATACATTGCCAACGCATCACGTGCGTCGCTGGGGTAATGTGGGTTAATAGAAAAAAAAAACGGTCCGTCTCCCATTAGTAGGCTATCGATGAGAACATTTGTGTACCTTTACAACTTACAACCAACCAGTTCAGGTTTTCCGATGAAGGTGTAAGGCAAGATAATTCATATTAGTCCTAAACATAACTCCCTCGTACAGTCGGGCTAATAAGTGATGTCTCGGCGTTAATTATGTTTTGATCAATAATTTGTATCAGCAATATGTAAGCTTCATTTCTTCATATCAAGTGAAATATACAAACATTTCCCTACACTTACCCCCCCAATTCAACATCTGAAAGACATAAATACATCACAGAGAGAGCCAAACGTAATGACAGTTGATACATGACTTATTAGCGCCACCGTATAACCTCTACTATTTCCATTGGCCTGAGGAAAAAAATTGTAACTTTCGAGATGGCTTATAATTGTATACATTATAGTTGTCAGAGGTGTTGATGTGATTATCTTTGTAAATGAGTGGCTATATTATAATATTGTTAAGTAACACCTCGTTCTTAACATTACTCATCAATTACAAAGCCCAATGCACTTGAATAAACTAATGAAAGCATATGGTCCTCCCGGGATTAGAACTCGGGACACCATACCCAGTAACAGTTTATTGAAGATCAAGTTGATAATCTGCACCCTCAAATGGTACCAATTAGAAATCTAGATAATGGAGTGCAATACACTCCTAGATTACATATTTTCCAATATTAGGGGGAAATCGGCACTCACAACTTAAAGAATCAAATCAAACGCATTTCGCCTCAGAGCTCTGCTTCCATCACTTATCCTTTATCTCCTTCTCTATAATATATGTTTCCAATAGTCACAGCGTTGCGACATGTGCTATCTCCTATCGTTATCTGTTTACTAACAGCTTTATATTTTAGTTGTTCACAAGTTACTCGGCTAATACCTCCTCGTTACTGAATATAGTGCACCCACCGGTATGCACATTCTCATTTATATGTTATTAAGTTCTCTAACTCACGAGTACACATTTTTCAAAAATTTTGACAACTTATGTATTCTCGAATAAGCTTCCACTCGCCATTTCCCTCCTGCCTACAACATAAACCCATTTAAACGTTTATTGTTCAGACACGTTTATTCAAAATGTCCTTGACTAATTCCTTGAACGTGACGATAGTGCGTTGTTATGTGTGTGATTAGTTTGCTTGGGAAACAGATTAACTTGCTCATGTAGTAATGTACACCCTATGTGGTGGATTGTGTTCTTTTATTTCATATATTTTATTTTAGTAAGCGTTGTTTCCACATAGCGATTTTGATAAGTTAATTTGACTCTATCTTGTCTTTGTCCCAGTTTTGGTTTGTTTAGTTTGCAAGTTGTACATTTTAATTGCATTTGGTTACCCTTCATTACAGACAATATTTATTGAAGTACTCGTAAACATATAACAATATGAAGACAGTAACATAATAAGACACGTTAAAATAAATCATTGCTAGGCGAATGGGCAGATTGTGGTAATACGAAGACTGTTGGAGATGTGTAGTAACGGTTCCGTAGGGAGTAGCAAACAAGAAGTGTATATAATAAAGTATAAAGGAGAGCGAGAGAGAGAGAGAGAGAGAAAGAGAGATTGTTAATGCACTGTTAAAGCCTGTTAATGACACTGAATTAACATATACGTAGGGTCTATATTTGCATAAACAGTAAAAGTACGTTATTACTGGAATATCAAAACAGAAATAAGAGCATATAATCATATATAATAGAAAAGAATAAAGTAAAATATATGTATACATAAAACAAAGGTATTGTGAGGAAGACAAGAAGAAAGTGGAGGAAACCAAAAAACAATGTACTGTATAATTATATTCAATATTGTAATATGCGTCATTAATTGTAAATTAATCGAATATCAAGCGTAAGTCCAGAAAGGATGGGCGCAACATCAAATAATGAAGACCGTCTACTAGGTAAATTACAGGTAAAATATACAAGGAAATATAATACGTTACGTCCATATGATATTAGTCATATATATAAACATTGAATACTAATATTAAACACGTATATCAAGGCCAAACTAGTGAACAAGAATGGACACAGAAGAGAGTGAGTAAATGGACGAAAATTGAATGAAAGTCTGTTGGTACATGAAGTGAGGGGATGAAGGAAGAGGAGCACGAAGAGAAAGAGAGGGAGTAGGAGGAGACGGAGGATGGGGGCGAAGAAGAACAAGAAGAATATCAAGATAAGTAGAGAAAGAAGAGGACGAATCTTGATAACAAAGTGGACGAAGTGGAGGACGATCTGGAAAGAAAGAGGAGGACTAAGATCAAGAAGAGGAGGCGCAAGACGAGGAGGGGAAAGGAGATGAGAAAGATCAGAGGAAGGAGAAGGAAGATCAGGAAGAAAATGAGGATCAGAAGAAGAAGAATGATTGGGAAGAGGACAATAGGAGGAGGAGGAGGAGGGGGATCAGGTAGAGGTATATGAAGTAGAAAAAAAGTAAAGTTCATGAAGCGTAAGAAGATGAGAAGGAAACTCAGTAAGCGGAGTAAGTAGTAGAAAGATAAGAACAAGGAGCAGGCAGAGGACACCTAGCATGTGGATTACGATAAATATCCAAAGGAAAATATAATCTGAATCATTTTGAAATGCATAAAGCTATATATATTTACTTATAGGTAGACTGATATTCACATGCAATGCACGTACATGTATTTGTGTAACTCCGTGTACACTTGCACACTGTAGGAATTTGGTGATTGACTTTTTAAAAAACTGCTTACTATATACAAATGGTCAATATCTATGAGCAACATGTAAACGGTATCGTGGTATATATAGTTATTTTAACGATTATATATCGGAAATGAAAAGTCAGTTTACTAGTAATTAAATGTTAAAATACGCAGACAATTTTGTATATATATATATATACAGATAGAGAAAGAGAGAGAGAGACTACTGTACTTTAAAGGTCATTATGAAAGCGTAAAATATAGTTAAATCTGGGTAGCAATGTCCGTGGACCTTTACAATAATATTAACTTCTGTTATACATTTACTTTTAGAACGATGTACTGCATACTAATACAGTTGTACCTCATATATATATATATATATATATATATATATATATATATATATATATATATATATATATATATATATACATATTAATGTGAGGCACAACTGCAATAATATGCCTCACATATATATATATATATATATATGTAAATGTGAGTCACAAGTGCAATGATATCTAGTACATATTGTACTAAGAGTATTTGTGTAACGGAAATGTATATTATTGCGAAAGACCACGGTCATTGCTACCCGGATTTAAATATGTCACACGCTTTCATAATGACCTATAAAGTGCAGATTTGTTTAACTCTCTCTCTCTCTGGGCGGGTGCCCAACCCCGAAAAGGGTTGAAAAGGGGGAGCTATCCCCCCGCCAAAGGCGGCTTTCTAGGGCCTTTCCTAGCTGATGCTGAGAGGATTGGGTTCTAGTCATGTGGTGATGGGCTGGTCTATCAGAGTGAGAGCTGAGCAATCTCTGCCATACCCATAGCTTACTCTGACTGTTCCTTTAACTTATATATTTTCTAGATCTCAAGTGACGGCGTCTCTAACGTGGATTGACCTCCCAATCTACCAAGATTGGAAGCCAAAGCGTCACATTTTTCCCTTGCCCCTCAACTTTCTCTTCATAATTGCTGAGGGGCACAGGGCCCTGGGTGGGGCTTTGGTTTCCCGGGCGTTTCCGCACCCTCCTCAGCTCCCCGCCATGGAGTGGCTTCGGTCACCCAGGCTTTATTGTGGTCAGCGGGGAGGGTTCTGTGGGGGCGCTCGGTTATGGCCTTGTAATTGCTCGGGGCCTTGGGGCTGTTCGGCCAGGCAACAACAACAACTCTCTCTCTCTCCCTCTCTCTCTCTCTCTCTCTGGTGTATATCTTTCAACTATCCGATATATTGCTCTTCTGTTTTTGCCTTAAGTATCAATTAATCCTAAACACCTGCTGTATATACCTTTGATCGTATATCTGTTCATATTCATCAGGTGTGTCAAAATATTTACCTATATGTGTTTATATAATAAATTTGTATGTACACATTTACCATGTACATATGTGTGTCTCTACCTGTGTATTGATATATGTAAATAAATGTGTCTATATATTTGTGTCTCGCCTCATTTTCTACCCATTTTCATGCCACAGTTATTTTCCTTTTCCTTCCTCTCGCGCCTTTAATTTGCTTCTCCCGATTCTTGGTGTTATTTGTATTGCATTGAGACCACTTTAGCCTGATTGGGAAGGGGAGAGTTTGTATATTGTGCTTGTGGCTTTGATTATTTGATTTAATTCGCCCATATAATCACTTTCACACATTGCTAGGCACGCTAACACACACCTACATACCTCTAACCAAACACACCCACGAACAAAAACATACACACACACACCCATATACACACACACGCATATTATATATATATATATATATATATATATATATATATATATATATATATATATATATATATATATATATACCATCACTATCAACATCATCATCATCAGCCATTAGGAGTTCACTGCTGGACAAAGGCCTCCCATAACATTTTCCATGACTCTCGAGACTATGTCAGCCATTGCCATGTTACCCTTGCAGTGTTTTCTATCTCGTCTCTCTACCTTCTGTCTAGACTTCTCCTATCACGCTATCCTTCTCTGGGGGTCCAGTGATTTAGTCTTTTACTCCACCTATTGTCCTCTCTTCTTCCTACATGTCCTGCCCATCTACACTTCTGCTCGTTCATACTTTTTAGAATATCAGTGATATGGATTTGCTTTCTTACCAACGATGCTCTCTTCCTATCTCTAAGTGTTATTCCTAGCATTGATCTTTCTATTGCTCTATGCGTACTCCTAAGCTTCTTCTTCATTGTTTTTGTTAGTTCCATGTTTCGGATCTATAAATCATGGTTGGTAGCATACACTGGTTTATATACTTTAAGCTTAAGGCATATTGGTATGATACTTGCCATTATGTTCTTCTGTTTGACGAATGGTTTCCATCCTAGAGTGATTCGCCTTACTATTGCATGTGCATTGTCTTTTGTTACTTTCAGTACTTGGCCAAGATAATTGTATTCTTTTACTTCCTCTAGAATTTTGTTATTAATCCTAATTATTCTGCGTTGAGCCTTTTCATTGTACATGACTTTGGTTTTACTCTTGTTCATTGTTAGACCTATTTTGAGACTTTCTTTATTGAGATAGTTGAGCATTTCTTGGAGGTTTTCTGCTTTTTCTGAAATTAAGACTGTCATCTGCAAATCAGAGATGGTCAAAGTATTCCCCGTCTACATTAATTCCCTTTGAATACCATAAACAATTGAACATGTTCTGAATATCCCTTCAAAACAAGCTGTGAACAGCTTGGGTGACATTGTGTTTCCCTGCCTCACTCCTTTCCCAATCTTTATCCTTGTTGTGTCTCTGTGTAATCGGACCACAGCAGTGCCTTTTACATATATATTCTCTATAATATATATATATGTATAATTTATTCCTTGCTCAAATAACGAGTTTGCTATATCTGTTATCTCTACCAAATCAAAGTCCTTTTCGTAGTCTACAAAAGCTAAACAAAGAGGTATATTATACTCTGAGGTTTTCTCTATTAACTGGTTCATTGTATGCAAGTGATCCATGGTTGAATATTCACTTCTAAATCCTGCCTGTTCCTGAGATTGATTCTCATCTCATATGTTACCTAACCTATGTATTAAGATTTTAGAGAACAACTTGTAATTAACTGATAACAGACAAATGGGACAGTAGTTGCTGAGATCCTTCTTATCGCCTTTGTTGTGAAGTAGTGTCACTATTGCATTGCACCAAGCTTCTGGAACACCCTGCTCACATGAACATGGGTGAATAGCTGAGCTAATCAACACTGGACCTCATCTCCTGCATCCTTCAGAAGATTGCTTGTTATCCCATCATCTCCTGGAAATGTTCATCCTATCATTTTGTTTAGGGCAGACTTTACCTCATCTAAAGATATATACCGTATATATATATATTATATAAATATATAAATATATATATATATACAGTATATATAAATATATATATATCCCTTGCTCTCTCTCATCTTTAATCTCGCATTGTCCACGCCATCTCCTCATCTCCCCCAACTTTTTATATAATATTTCCGTTTTTACCACTCTTCCTTTTCCTCCTAACATTTAGCCATTTCACTCATGTCTCTTCTTCATTAATCATTTTCTTATACTTATTGCCTCATAATATATTTATCTGTATGTCATGTGTCCAGTATTTATTGTCCTATTCGTATGCAATGCAGAGGTCACAGTACATTAACGAACATATAGTTAGATGCCGACCACTTCAACTCTAAAACACACTCTCTCTCTCTCTCTCTCTCTCTCTCTCTCTCTCTCTCTCTCTCTCTCTCTCTCTCTCTCTCTCTCTCTCTCTCTCTCTCTCTCTTACCTTAACCGCTTATTCTCACCTCCCTCCTTCCAGAATTCAATCCCCTATCTTTTCCTGCTTGTTTCATGTGTGCCTTCAAAAGTTTATGGTTATCTCAATATTCAACTTAACTTCCCTGCATTTTTACCTCTTTCCTTTTCTTTAGGTTCTGCTTCTGATATCTATCTATCTATCTATATATATATATATATATATATATATATATATATATATATATATATATATATATATATATATATATATATATATATATATATATTATCGTTTTTAACACCAATAACTCCCTAATGAAATTAATGAGAGCATGTGGTTTTCCCGGAATTCCAGCCTAGGATATCTTATACAGGACGTGTATGCTCTAACCATTACACCATCAAGGCATTAAATAATACAGATATTTGCTTTTCTCTTATTGTCATCCGATCAGATTTGTTATCGTTGAACTTTATTTTTGCCTATCTCTCTCTCTCTCTCTCTCTCTCTCTCTCTCTCTCTCTCTCTCTCTCTCTCTCTCTCTCTCTCTCTCTCTCTCTCTCTTTTTCTCTCTCTCTCTCTCTTTCTCTCTCTCTCTCTTCCTTTCCTCTAGTGTTAGGGTGTGGCTTGCTGATAGAACACAGTAATTTAAAAGATGACAATATACTTGGAATCACTGTAAGTAATCCTTAAGGGGGATCATCAGCTGTTTTTTTCTTTCTCTCATTTTCTCTCTTCTTCTGGCTTGTATCCATTCGGCCCCATTCAGCCAACTGTTTTAAGACACTTATCCCCATCCAGGTGTCGTTTTCTTCCTGGCGAGCGAAAGCTAGCCCACATTGTTTGGAGAAATCCGGCTTCGCCGGAGACATTTTTCTATCGAAAAATGTACAAATTTAGCTTGCTGTATAAAACAAAAAAATATATATAAGAAAATGGGAGTCTGCAGAAAGCCGATTGGCTCACTACGGCTCGCCAGGAAAATGTTGACAACTGGATGGGGGTAAATGTCTTAAAACCGTAGGTCGAAGAGGGCCGAATGGATACAAGCCAAAGAGAGAGGGAGAAAAAGAGAGAACAAAACGAGGTGGGCCCCCTTAAGGGACTAAACAGCTTTAATATGTTGAGACTGGGAGAATGGCCTAAGACATCGAAAATATAAATGTACTCTGAATGGTCATGCAAATAGACCAAACAAGCCCAAATCAGAATGTTAAGTGCGTGTCTTGTAAAAGGACAGGGTGTTCTAACTATCAGTAGTAATTGTTAAGTAATGCATTGAGGTAGGAAGAAGAAGTTCATATATCAAATAGGGCTATATTAACCCTTTGAGTACCAGCGACGTGTTTCATATGTTATTCTGGCTATATCTAGATGCTATTATGCAGCTTATTAAGGATCTCTGAAAGTTAAAAGGGTTGATTGAGATAGTTTGAAGTTATATTATTGCTGGAGGTTCTTTCTAAACCGAATGAAATCGTCTAATAGTTGCCCGAATATAATGAAAAGGACGTCCCAGGTACTGTATGGGTTATTAGAGAGTGTCATTAGTTACTACCTTGGCACATTCTGGTCTCAACCACTCAAAACGATATATAACAACTACAGAGAGTCAAAGTAAGAGTTATACAAGCCTCATTCAATTGGTCGCCCTCAATCCTCGGCCTCTTGCAGTTAGCAAACGCTTAAGACTACGTCGCCAACACATTGTAGTTAAGGGGGGTGACCTGCTTTATTTTCTCTCCTTTTCTCTCTTTCTCTGGCTTGTATCCATTCGGCCCCATTCAGCCTACTGTTTTAAGAAGTTTATCCCCATCCTGGTGTCGATTTTTTCCTGGCGAGCGATAGCGAGCCAGCATTGTATGGAGAAATGAGGCTCTGGAGTTCCACAGGGATCTGTCCTTGGACCACTTCTGTTTATCATTTATGTCAATGACATTGATCTGTTGAGTGTGATCTCCAAGTTTGCAGATGGAATAAAGCTTACAGTGATTGTGAAGTACCCCAAAGGGGTTGAACAGCTGAGGATGGTCCTCAACAGACTATGTGAATGGTCGGAGACATGGAATATGAATATAAACTAGGAGTGCAAGATAATACATATCGGCCAAGCAAACCACTAGTCAGGCTCACCACTATTGGAAATGCCTCTGGAGGTGACTGACTTGGAAAAGGATTTGAGTGTTCTGATTAGCAATTACATGCATTTATCCAAGCAGTGCATTGAAGTAGAGAAGAAGGTTCAGAAATAATTGCACTATATAAAGAGGCAATTTAACCCACTGAGCCCCAGCTAGTTATTAATAAATGTACCACCAGGGACCAGCCGGTTTTGAAGAAAAACAAAATCCAGAAACAATAGCGAATGGGTTAGGAATGAAGGAAAAACCATAAAAACACGATCAAAAAGGTCAAAAATTGGTCCTACGGAGCCCCCGAAAACGGATTTTACAAGAGTATAAAATTGAAGGCAATAACACCCAAAATTCCGGTTTTTGCGCGCTCACGCGCACGCAGTTGGACTTTGAGAGTTTTCAACCATCGGCATGGTTGCGTGGGATACTTACACAGTTCCCATACAAATCTGAGACCTCTAGGTGCCATAGGACCGAAGTAATTGGGACCGGAGTAACACTGACGCAACTGTTGCATCGCTGGGGTTTAGCGTTACATACATTGCTGACGCAAACGCTGCGTCGCTGGGGCTCAGTGGGATAAGTAGAAATAAGGAAATAGTCCTCACAATTTAGTATGCTAATCATTTCTGGTTTCCAGCACTCAGGAAAGACATAGAACAATTGGAAAGAGTACATGCTAAAGCTACAAAGCTTATTCCATCGATTAAAAGACTGAGCTATTAGGACCGGTTGAGAGCTCTTGATCTCTTTCCGTTGGAGACACGCATACTACGAGGTCAGCTCATTGAAGTATACAGTATAACATAGTAATGAGTTTGACAATGTGGATTATAGCAACATGTTTAGTCTTAATATGAATATAACTCGCAACCATGGCTGGACATTAGACTTGAAAAGGTTCAACACTAGTATTTGCGGAAATTTTTTCACATATAAGATATGTTCTACCTGGAACAAGCTTCCCTCATAAATTGTAAACAATTATTCAGTCGAGCAGTTCAAGATGAGACTAGATAGTATCTGGCACACTCTGTAATGAATGTAACTAATGCACTAAACAGTATCTCCTCCCATTTCGAGTATCTCTAACTAACTATTCCTTGTAACTGTCTCTCTTTCTCTCTCTCATTTACTCTCCTACATCCGCATTAGCACAAACCCCACCATTTAAGTGTTTAAAGTTATTAAAATGTCGTAATGTGCTCTCCAACCTTGTCTAATTACACTTGCACCCCCCCCCCCCACACCTCTCTCTCTCTCTCTCTTTCTCTCTCCCTGTCCCTTCCTCTGTATGCCTTATATTCTCACCAACCTCATTCCAGAATTCAATAACCCATTGTCTCCTGTTATTATTCGCTCTTGCGCCATCTGGGCCTTCAAAACATTCTAATTTTCATCATGTCTTCTATGCTCGTTTTCTTCTTCCTCTGTAAGTTTATTTTGTGTTTACTAGTTTTCTTTTTAGGATTTCATCTTCAACTTCATATATTGTTCTCTCTCTCTCTCTCTCTCTCTCTCTCTCTCTCTCTCTCTCTCTCTCTCTCTCTCTCTCTCTCTCTCTCTCTCTTTCTCTCTGTCTCTCTCTGCACTGAACTATCCAACTCTAGCTCTTCCCACGCTTTCTGGAATCTAGCCAAAATCCTCTCCAACAATAAATTCTTCCTCCTCTTTCACTTCTCTTTTCCACTCTGATGGCACTAGTGTTACTTCTTCCTCTGACAAAGCTGAATTCTTCTCCCAAACCTTTGCTAGAAACTCCACCTTGGATGATTCCGGTGCGATTTCTCCCTATCCATCCAGCTCTTAGTTCCTCATGCCTAATATCCTAATCTCTTCTAAAGATGTACTTTCTACCCTCTCTGAGCTTAATACTAAGAAGGCGTACAGTCCGGATGGTTATCCTCCTATTGTACTAAAAAACTGTGCTTTCATGCTGATTCAGTGCCTAGTCAAACTCTTCCATCTCTGTCTCTCCTCTAACGTTTTCCCTTCTCTCTGTAAGTTTTTTTGTTATATGTGAGTGAGGGAGACAAAAGGCAGAACTGTCTGTAGTGAGTTCCTCCTCTAGAGCTGAAAGAGTGACAGAGCCAAAATCAAGGGACGTTCAAGCCAAAATGCCTGGACAAACAGAGTTTGAAGCAGTTTAAGTCGTTGGAAGAGGGAAAGACTGATTCTGGGAGAGAGTTTCACAGCTAAGCTGTTGAATAGAATTATTATGTTCCCTCCACCAACCAACTTTACTCCTAAACTCAATAAATGAAATCAACAAATACATTTGGTAGTCCAGGGATTCGAACCTAGGATGCTCACACCGAAATTCAGTGCATTTATCCATTGCGCTACGAAGACAGGCTGAGAATAACGATTCACTCTTAGGTTGAGGAGTTGCACAGAGTAGGGGTGGGATTGTGTTGCAAGACAGGTACTACGTCGTACCCTACGTAGAGGAGGCGGTATACACTGGGAGAGCTCTGAGGAACACTGATTTTTGTAGTAGCAATAGAATAGCGAGAGAGATGCTACATTGCGGTGAAGAAGGGTGACTGTGCTCAACCCTCCAACTATCGTTCAATTGCCCTCATTTCTTGCATCTCTACAGTTTATGAAACTATTCTTACTTCAACATTTCTGAAGCATCACTTTGTTCATAATCTACTTTCAGATCGCCAGTATTGATTCCTTAGGGGTAACTTTGCTGGTGATCTTCTTTCATATCAGACTAAGTCTTGGTCATCCTCCTTTTGGGACTTCGGTTAGACCTATCGAAGGGCTTTGATAGAGTTAGGTACAAATCTCTAATTTCTTAACTACCCTCCTTTGGTTTCTATCCCTCTAGTTGTGCCATTATTTATCATTTCTGTTTTGGCAGTTCCATAGGTGCGGCTGTGGAGGGCCATACTTCACTTTTTCAAGCCATCAACTCCGGTGTTTCTCAGGGTTCGGTCCTATCTCCAATTCTCTTTTTAATTTTTATTAATTTTCTTCTCAACTGTACCTCCAGTCGTATCCATTCATATGCTGATGACTGTACCTTGCACTATTCAACTAGCTTTTCAGAATCCCCCAGCAAGCAATCACTCAAAAAGTCATGTGATGATGCCACAGAACAGTTACCTTCTGACCTATTAACAAATTCTATTTGGGACATAGAAAACTTGTTGCTTTCAATGCACCCATAACCAAATTTCTCCATTTATCTACCCGTCAAGAACTCCCAGAGGTCTATGCCTTATACTTCAACAATACACAAATCAACCTTTCACTTTCTCTCAGTAATTTCGGTGTCTTATTTTCTTTTGATCTCACTTGGAAAGACCATATTACCACTCATGCCAAAACAGCTTCCCAGAAGCTGCGTGTGCTCATCTGCTGGATTTATTATTATTTTTTGTTTCTATATTCCAACTACTCTCTCTCGGGCATAGACTGATAGCCTTTACACTACACCGCTGACCACGGTGAGGCCCGTGAGATCTTGCTCCAGTCTAGGGAATGAGACATGCGAAGCTTCACGGCTCGAAGCAACTCCATCTCTGAAGCTGCTCCGCCTCTGTGCTTCACAGCCTCATCCCCCAGGCTCGGACCCTCACTCTCAGAACGCCACCTATTGAGCAATTAACTCACTAGGCATTGCCCCCTTGTAGCATATTTTTGAAAATGGGAATATTCATACAATGCTATTTAATCAGGGAACAATGAGGGTATTTATTTGGCATTTCGGTGTGCTGTGGTAATGCACTGATACTAGGTACAGCACAAATTCAATCCCAATAATATCTTTCCATTGACAAATTGGGATTCGAACACGGGTCTATTGGATTACCAGTCCAGTGGCAAGACCACTCCGCCACACCTCCCCTGCAGAGCTTCTTGCTCTGTACAGGGGCAGAGTGCTTCCATGTATTGAGTATTGTTGGCATGTAATAAATGCCCCCACACATGCCAGACCTTTCCCTGACGACCCATCTAAAAGCTCTGGACCACGGCCTGTCACTTTTACTATCAACTTTTGCAATATTCGCGGCCTTTCCTCTAATTTTCACTCTATCGAACACCATCTCTCCTCCTCCAAACCTGATCTTCTTTTTCTCACCGAAACTCAGGTGTCTGAAGCAACTGCCAGCAGCCCCTTCTCTGTATCCTCCTACTTTCTCTATCCTAGTTTCAAAGCCAATGGCGGATGTTGTGCATACGTGCAAAACAAACTCACTTGATCTCGTGTTCCCGATTTCGACTCCTCTGAATTCTCAACTTTATGGCTCAAACTATCCTGTCATTCCCATACTAAATATTTCCGTGCTGTCTCTCTTTCCCCTAACTCTACCGACTTTCCCAAATTCTTCGACTATCTAAACTCTAAAAAGGAACACATTCTATCTATCTCTCCCTTCTCAGAAATCTCCATCTTAGGAGATTTCAACGTTCACCACCGCCAATGGCTCTCCTCTCACTCTACTGACAAACCTGATGAACAAGCCTACGTCTTTTCTATCATAAATAACCTAGAGCAGCTGGTCCAGCAACCCACCCGTATCTCGGATTGCTTCAGAGATCGGCCCAATATTCTTGACTTATTTCTGACTTCTAACCCTTCTTCTTATACTGTAAATTTGTTCTCTCCTTTGGGCTCCTCCGACCATAAACTTATCTCCGTCACCTGTCCTATCTCTTCAGTACGGCCATCCGATCCTCCCAGCCGGCGGCGCTTCTGGCACTTTGGCACTGCCGATTGGGAGGCTCTCCGGCAGTACTTCTTTGATTTCCCAAGAAATTACTTCTGCTTCCGTGGCCGAGGACCTTCGGAGAGTGCTGAACGCATTACCGAGGTAATCCTCTTGGGCAAGGAAGCGTACATTCCATTTTCTTTCTCTCAGTCTAATGCCAAAAAATCTTGGTTTACTCACGCTTGTTACTGCTGTCCACAACAAGGAGGAAGCATTCAAACGGTACCGACGCCTTAAAACTCAAGAATCTCATTCTTCCTATGTTTCTGCCCGGAATCAAGCCAAATCTGTTTTTCGACTTGCCAAGCACTCTTTCATCAATAATAAATGCACTGAACTATCCAACTCTAGCTGTTCCCAAGCTTTCTGGCATCTAGCCAAAACTCTAAAACAACTTTTCTTCCACATCTTTCCATCCCCTTTTCCACTCTGATGGCACAACCATCACTTCTTCCTCTGACAAAGCTGAACTCTTTGCTCAAACTTTTGCCAGAAACTCTACCTTGGATGATTACGGAGCTATTCCTCCCTCTCCACCCACCTCTCTACTACTTATGCCTAATATCCTAATCTCTTCTAAAGATGTACTTTCCACCCTCTCTGGGTTTAATAATAAGAAGGTGTACGGTCCGGACGGTGTTCCTCCTGATGTACTTAAAAACTGTGCTTCCGTGCTGACTCCCTGCCTAGGCAAACTCTTTCGTCTCTGTCTCTCCTTCTAAAGTCTTTCCTTCTTGCTGGAAGTTTGCTCTCATTCAACCTGTCCCAAAGAAGGGTGACCGCTCTCAACCCTCCAACTATCGTTCAATTGCTCTCACCTCTTGTATCTCTAAAGTTTTTGAAACTATTCTTGCTTCCAAATTTCTTAAGCATTTATCTTCTCATAATCTGGTCTCAGATCGCCAGTATGGTTTCCTTAAGGGTCGCTCTACTGGTGATCTTCTTTCATATCTTACTAACTCTTGGTCATCCAACTTTCGGGACTTCGGTGAGACTTTTTCTGTTGCACTAGACATATCGAAGGCCTTTGATAGAGTCTGGCACAAATCTTTAATTTCCAAACTGCCCTCCTTCGGTTTCTGTCCCTCCATCTGTGCCTTTGTCTCTAATTTCCTTTCCGGCCGTTCTATAGCTGCGGTTGTGAAAGGCCATCGCTCAATTCCTCATCCTATCAACTCCGGTGTTCCTCAGGGTTCTGTCCTATCTCCTGTTCTCTTTCTAATTTTCATAAATAATCTTCTCAACTGTACATCTAGTCCCATCCATTCATATGTAGACGACTCTACTTTACACCACTCAATTAGTTTCCCAGAACGCCCCAGCAAGCAATCCCGCAAAAGTAAACGTAATGAAGCCATAAAATGTTTATCTTCTGATCTAGCTACTATTTCCAATTGGGGTTGAGAAAACCTTGTTACATTTAATGCTTCCAAAACTCAATTTATCCATCTTACTACCCGTCAGGAACCTCCAGAGGACTATATCCCTTATTCTTCAACAATACAAAAATCAATCCTTCATCTTCCCTCAATGTTCTCGGTGTCTCTTTTTCTTCTGCCCTCACTTGGAAAGACCATATTATCAGTCTCATTAAGGCAGCCTCCCAGAAGCTGGGTGTGCTCAACCGCCTCAAGGGGTTCTTTACCCCTGCATAGCTACTTGCTCTCTACAGGGGCACAGTGCATCCCTGTATTGAGTATTGTTCACAGGTGTGGGGAGGATCCTCTCACACCGTAGTCCTAGATAAAGTAGAAAGGAAAGCTTTTTGTATCATTAACTCCCGGCCACTCACCAATTCTCTGTAATCTCTCTCTCTTCGCCGCAATGCTGCATCTCTCTCACTATTCTATCGCTGCTACAATAATCACTGTTCCTCGGAGCTTTCCCAGTGTGTACCACCTCCTCTACGTAGGGTACGTAGTACCCGCCTTGCAACACAATCCCACCCCTACTCTGTGCAACTCTCCAACCTAAGAGTGAAACGCTATTCTCAAACTTTCTTCTATTCAACTGCTGAGCTCTGGAACTCTCTCCCAGAATCAGTCTTTCCCTCTTCCTATGACTTAAATGGCTTCAAACTCTGTGTGTCCAGGCATTTTAGCTCGAACGTCCCTTGATTTCGGCCCTGTCACTCTTTGAAATCTGGGGGAGGCACTCGCTGCAGGAAGTTAAGCCTTTTGTCTCCCTCATTCACATAGAAATACCAAAAACAAAATGTGTGGGGAGGATCCTCTCACACAGCACTTCTTGACAAAGTAGAAAAGACTGCCTTTCGTCTCATTAACTCACATCCACTCACCGACTCTTTGCACTCTCTCTCTCTGTGCTGCAACGTTGCATCCATCTCGCTATTCTACCGCTATTACAATAATCAGTGTTCCGCAGAGCTCTTTCGGTGTATAACACCTGTACGTAGAGTATGTGGCACCCATCGTGCAACACAATCCCACCCCTACTCTGTACAACAATCCAGGAGTGAAACAATATTCTCAATATTTCCTCTATTCAACAGCTGAGCTCTGGAACTCTCTCCCAGAATCCCTCATTCCATAATCCAATGACTTACATTGCTTCAAACTCCAAATGTCCAAGCATTTTGGCTCGGACAGTCCTTGCATTTAGCCCTGTCACTCTTTCAACTCTGGAGGAGGCACTAGTCATAGGCAGTTCTGCCTTTTAGCTCTCTCTTTCACATTCAAAACAAAACATAATATATAAAAATATGGTCGGCAAGGCCTTTAATTGAGACACCAATTATACCTCGTAACACCGTGCAACTCACTAAATCCCACTCACACACACACACACACACACACACACACACACACACACACACACACACACACACACGCGCGCGCGCTCACACAGACACACACACACACGCTTGCACACACACACTTAAACACGCACACACACACACACACACACACACACACACACACACACACACACACAGATTGCCTGAGTTTTGGCTGTAAAGACCTGGTACAGCACAACAAAACAAGGCACCGAGAATACAACTGGGATGAAAACGTGAGAAAAAAATGCATGGAGATTTTCTGCTGGAAGTGTTTTCTTTTCTTGGTGGTGGGGCAGACGGTGGGACAGACACAAGGGCTGGCAGATATGTATATATATATATATATATATATATATATATATATATATATATATATATACAGTATATATATTGTTTTTTCTCTATGTGAATGAGTGAGACAAAAGGCATAACTGCCTGCAGCAAGTGTCTCCCCCAGATTTCAAAGAGTGACAGGGCCGAAATCAAGGGACGTTCGAGCTAAAATGCCTGGACACACGGAGTTTGAAGCAATTTAATTCATAGGAAGAGGGAAAGACTGATTCTGGATGAGAGTTCCAGAGCTCAGCAGTTGAATAGAAGAAAGTCTGAGAATAGCGTTTCACTCTTGGGTTGGAGAGTTGCACAGTGAAGGGGTGGGATTGTGCTGCAAGGTGGGTACTACGTACCCTACGTAGAGGAGGTGGTATACACTGGGAAAGCTCCGAGGAACACTGATTATTGTAGTAGCGATGGAATAGCGAGAGAGATGCAACATTGCGATGAAGAGAGAGAGATTGCAGGGAGTTGGTGAGTGGACGGGAGTTAATGATACGAAAGTCTTTCCTTTCTACATTATCTAGGAGTGCGGTGTGAGAGGATTCTCCTCACACATGTGAACAATACTCAATACAAGGACACACTGTACCACTGTACAGAGCAAGAAGCTGCGCAGGGGTAAAGAACTCCTTGAGGTGGTTGAGCACACCCAGCTTCTGGGTATATATATAATTATATATATATACACTAAAACATGCACTCGGGCACTCAGGTAGACCTAAGCATGAAGAAAAAGCAAACAAGCAGATTGACCGACAGACATATGTGTAGGCTGATACAGAATGAAACAAATAAATATATCAATCACTCCTGTCGGTATTTGAAGATGTTTGTGATACTTAACCCTTTATTGGCAGCGCGCAACTTATGTCGTGTGAAAGAAATTTGGACTAAGTGGCGGTTCACAACTTATGTCGTGTGCCATTTTCAGCACGTAATGTTGCAGAGAGAGAGAGCTGAGCAGTGTGAGGAGCGTAGTAAGGCTATGACCGTCACGCACCACCGCGGTGGGCCAACTGAAGTGAAAACCACCCTTCCATCCCCCCTCACACTCGCTACACAGGGAATTATGTAGGGAAAGTACCTAATTACATGGTTTTTGCACTTGTGTTGCGCGATCGTTGCAAGAAAACCAGTGGTCGTACAAGGATGGTTGGGGTGTCATTGGAAAGCTCTGTTTATGCCCTTTCAGGGATAGATACTTGTTTTACGCTCTGGGTCTTATTTAGGCATGAAAATGATCACGTAAAAAACCCTATTTAGGGTAAAAACACCCCGCTGGGCGGTACATATAAATTACCGCCAAAGGCCACTCGTAAGGTGTTAATAATATGACAGTAAAACGGCTATTCTGAAAGGGAGTTCGTGTAGTTGGCTGTACAATGAAGGTTAGGCTGGGGGCTTACTTCGTGACATCGCATAGGTGCACTTGCCTCCCGTAGAAACCTCTTGGGATCTTTCCAGGCGATGGTCCAAAACGCAATTCTTCTCAGTCAGATTAGCCCACGACATGATTAATCGACTTGACTCAACCATGAGTCGCACTGTCTTCCCCTATGCTCAACATTTGGAGACTTTTATCGCAATAACCAGAGATTCAAACAACATGCCCATATATAATTGTTAACATCATTCTTAACACCAATAGCATCCCAAATGAAATTAATGATAGCATGTGATTCTCCCGGAATTCAAACCCAGGATATCACATACAGAACATACATGTTCTAACCATTACACCATCAGGACAGTTTTAAGTACAGCATATGACCACGATTGGTATCCATTTATCGAATATTGGATATTAATCTAATCATGTACTGTACCCAACTGCACTATGAATAGCCTAATGCTTAAGAGAGAGATAAGAACATTTTATGGGGCACAGATCACATAGGACCGACCTCGCTACGAAATATTCTTGAACCTATCAACATTATTTGTACATCTTTCCAGACACCAAATGAAATTGATAAAAGCATGTGATTCTCCCAGGATATCACATACAGAACTTACACGCCAAAACCATTACACTATCAAGACAGTCTACTCATGTACTGTCCAGTATAAACCATTACACTATCAAGACAGTCTACTCATGTACTGTCCAGTATAAACCATTACACTATCAAGACAGTCTACTCATGTACTGTCCAGTAAAAACCATTACACTATCAAGACAGTCTACTCATGTACTGTCCAGTATAAACCATTACACTATCAAGACAGTCTACTCATGTACTGCCCAGTATAAACCATTACACTATCAAGACAGTCTACTCATGTACTGTCCAGTATAAACCATTACACTATCAAGACAGTCTACTCATGTACTGTCCAGTATAAACCATTACACTATCAAGACAGTCTACTCATGTACTGTCCAGTATAAATCATTACACTATCAAGACAGTCTACTCATGTACTGTCCAGTATAAAACATTACACTATCAAGACAGTCTACTCATGTACTGTCCAGTATAAACCATTACACTATCAAGACAGTCTACTCATGTACTGTCCAGTATAAACCATTACACTATCAACACAGTCTACTCATGTACTGTCCAGTATAAACCATTACACTATCAAGACAGTCTACTCATGTACTGTCCAGTATAGACATTGACGTTGAGGGACCGTTCAACCAATGTACTGTCCAGTATAGACATTGACGTTGAGGGACCGTTCAACCAATGTACTGTCCAGTATAGACATTGACGTTGAGGGGCCGTTCAACCAATGTCTCCAGTCAATTTAGTACCAGAAGAATATTGCGTCTCTTGGAGCTACTGTTATAGTCGGTTTATTTCCAGCTGATGCGCAAATTGAATCCTTTAGCAGCTGATTTCTAGATGCTTAATGATACAATATAAAACTACTATGTCTCTGCATTATCATATTGCCAAGTGTTCATAATAAACAACATACTTCGCTACAAAATGTTCGTAATAACCAAGTAATTAAAATAAATACGTGGCAATTTACCATCATTGGAAAAAAATGGACTATGTTGTGCAAGTCATATAAGCATTTACCAAGAAAGGAAACACCTGTGTCTTGAATATCCATAACATTGTTCTTCTTCATGGATATCGACAAAACCTTACATTTTGTGTTGAGTGTACAGTATACATAACCTCTTGTGTTAATGTTAAACCGAGGCGACAATTTACTTACGGTACAATTGGCCAATAAGTTGTGGCGCCGCTGTCATTAAGTTTTGCTCGCCGTATGTTGTATTAATGTCTGTCAGATGATGAATAGGGTGTGCAAAGATAGGAACATGTGTGTATATCTCACTCGAAACGATGAAGTATGCTTAGATAGTGCTGATACCAATTATTGTTGGAAAAATACTTGGTGCCGCGACGTGACTTACTTGGCCAACTGTTCCACTATTATGGATATGTCTACCAAATATTGTGTTTACTATATAGATACAAACAAATAGACGGAAGGGACCAATGTACATATTGACCCGTAGACTCCTCGCTGCATGCATTTATAAAGCAAATATTTATATTTATATTTCTCACAAATTAACAGTAACATATTTGTATATACAATAAATAATTGTTTTATTTATTCAGATACAAATCAACACACACAGACACACACACACACACACACACACACACACGGTCAAGCGCTGTACTTGGAGTGTCAACTTTGGCGGTGAGGGTTCGAAACCACGTGCTGGCAGGAACAATTTCCCTCAAAACTGTCCCTGGCCGTGCAGGTTAGGTGTTGCTGAACTATACTCCGTTTCATTTCATCTGATGGTAAATTGAATCCCTGAGCAGCTAATTTCTGGATACTTAAAGAGGAAATATGCAACCACTATGTCTCTGTATCACATCAAGACCAAGTGTATATAATTAGCACCATATTTCACTACAAAATCTTCAAAATAACTGAGAAATCCTGATGGGAACTTTGCAATTTACCGCCAGTTGAAAATAAAGAGGGTATAGTCTCCGGGGACCACAGAGTCTCCTGTCAACGTCCTGGTCCCCCGAGGGTATAAGTGTCTTTGTTAGCAGCTAAGATCAGTCTGTTATTCACTTAAGATAAGGTGTACATTAAGTCTAGGAAAAAAAAAAAAAAAAAAATCAGCCTCATTGTCAACTAAAAATTATGTAATAATACTAATACTAATAATAATAATAATAACAAATAATAATAGTAATAATAATAATAATACAAATTATTATTATTATTATGATTATTATTTATATTATTATCTATATAATATTTTCGATTGTCCTGTGTGTGTGTGTGTGTGTGTCGGTCTGTTCTTATTAGGCGGCCGCAGTTTTTAAGCTAGAGCGTTCATACTTGGTATGCATAGTAAGGGGGTCCCTAGGCGGGTTTTAGTGAACAAATAGAATTCCCCAGGGTGAAAGGGATGGAGAAAATGGGCGCGAAATCGGAAAATTTGCCGTTTAGGGCAGAAGGAGGCCTCCGATCGAAAAGGTGTATGGAACGAAAGTTGTTCGCAGCCCCCCAAAATGGGGGTACGAATGAGGTCAGATCCAAAATCGGAGGTAATTTATCGGCCGAAATCAAGGTCGCCGTTTAATGAGGCACAGGGAGGTCGAGGCCGGTGATTATGGTAGTAGTAGTATTGTGATGATTGTGGTAGTAGTGATTGATGATGGTGATTATGGTAGTAGTAGTGGTGGTAGTAGTGATGGTGATTATGGTGATTACCCGGGCAACGCCGGGTACCCCTGCTAGTAATCTATATTATTAAATCAGTGTGTGTGTCTGTTTGTCTGTCTGTGTGTTCTTAATAGGCGGCCGCAGTTTTGGACCTGGGGAGCTGAAACTTTGCATGTGGGTGTCAATTGACCTGGGTCAGGTCATAGAGGGGGTCAGGTCATAGAGGGGGCGAGGCCACGATCGGAGGTCGTTTCGAGGCCGAAATTGAAAACAAATTGAACAAAATTGCCGTTTGGGGCAGAAGGAGGCCTCCGATCGAAAAGGTGTATGGATCGAAAGTTGTTCGCAGCCCCCCAAAATGGGGATACGGATGAGGTCAGATCCAAAATCGGAGGTCATTTAGCGGCTGAAATCGTGGTCGCCGTTTAATGAGGCACAGGGAGGTCGAGGCCGGTGATTAGGGTAGTAATAGTATTGTGATGATTGTGGTAGTAGAGATTGATGATGGTGATTATGATAGTAGAATTTAAACCCGGGCAACGCCGGGTACCCCTGCTAGTTATTTATAATAATAATATTAATACGTATATCATTAATGTTATTATTATATTTAAAATTGTGATTATTATCATAATTATAAATTATATAATTAGCATTATAAATTACACACACACACACACACACACATATACACACACACACACACACACACACACACACACACACACACACACACACGTGATAGTATACACATGCACGTATTCTATGCTGTTCTATTTGTTTTATGTGTATATTATCTACTAACAATGTTAAGTATTCTCATTATCGCCATTATCTTTACCATCATTAATTACCTTAGATAGTATGTTATTAGTCACTAAGGAGGAATTACGTGGTATACATTAAGAGGTTTAATGTGTCCCTGGTCTCTCGTGCATGTCTAAGTATAATGTCTCACACACACATACACACAACACACACACACATACACACAACACACACACACACACACCCACACACAACACACACACACACACACACACACACACAAGCTGTTGTGTGTTTATCGGTACACATGTAAATTATGCATGCTGACGAGTAAATTTGTCGATTATTAAACCTAAATAAAAACTATCTAAATCAAAGTTAACCTAACTTAACCTACCTAACCTAACATAACCTACCCTACCTAACCTAACATAAAACACTCGTCAATTCAAAGTATTTGAATGATGTGTGCACTTAATAAGGGGAGATTTCCACTTGAGGGATTTTTTACTGAACTCCTTTCTCATTCAGGTTTAGCCCCATTGATTTTGAGATTTTAAGACGTTCGCCCCATTTCTGTCAATTTTAAGATCTTTCGTATCATTTAGGGGTCAAACTTTTCCTGGCGAGCGATAGCGAGCCTGTAATTTAGGAGGAACCGGTCTTTGGCCGGGCCATTTTTTTACCGAAAAAATTACAAATTTATCTTGAAAGAGGGTCTAGAGGGTGTAATTTTAAGCTTGATGGAGGTCTAGGGAACAAACTAGAAACCTCCCCTGTCACCCCAAGCCTCAAGCACCTGAAAACCTACATAATTAGTCAATGTTAATATTTAAGCAAACCACCGCCTGTCCACGCAAACACACACGCATTTCAACAAGCAAATTCCCACATTCATATATACAGTATATACATATAATACCCACATACATATATACAGTATACACATAATACCCACATACATATATATAGTATACACATAATACCCACATACATATATACAGTATACACATAATACCCACATACATATATACAGTATACACACATAATACCCACATACATATATACAGTATACACACATAATACCCACATACATATATACAGTATATACACATAATACCCACATACATAAATACAGTAACTATATACATACATACATATATACAGTATACACACATAATACCCACATACATATATACAGTATACACATAATACCCACATACATAAATACAGTAACTATATACATACATACATATATACAGTATACACACATAATACCCACATACATATATACAGTATATACACATAATACCCACATACATAAATACAGTAACTATATACATACATACATATATACAGTATACACACATAATACCCACATACATATATACAGTATATACACATAATACCCCCATACATAAATACAGTAACTATATACATACATACATATATACAGTACAGTATACACATAATACCCACATACATATATACAGTATATACACATAATACCCACATACATAAATACAGTATACACACATAATACCCACATACATATATACAGTATACACACATAATACCCACATACATATATACAGTAACTATATACACACATACATATATACAGTATACACACATAATACCCACATACATATATACAGTATATACACATAATACCCACATACATAAATACAGTAACTATATACATACATACATATATACAGTATACACACATAATACCCACATACATATATACAGTATATACACATAATACCCACATACATAAATACAGTAACTATAATACACATACATATATACAGTATACACACATAATACCCACATACATATATACAGTATATACACATAATACCCACATACATAAATACAGTAACTATATACATACATACATATATACAGTATACACACATAATACCCACATACATATATACAGTATATACACATAATACCCACATACATATATACAGTAACTATATACATACATACATACATACAGTATACACACATAATTGTATATCTTTCCCCTCCTGGTATCTATTTCCTCTCTGCTTATGATGTTGTCTCCTCTGTCCTTCAATATCTGTCTCATATTTTATGTAATACCTCTCTCTCTCTCTCTCTCTCTCTCTCTCTCTCTCTCTCTCTCTCTCTCTCTCTCTCTCTCTCTCTCTCTCTCTCTCTCTCTCCCCTGTTTCATGCACAAGTCCCCCTCTCCCACTCCCACCCCATCTAAACACTTAAAAATTCCCAGTAATTAAACTAACATACGGGCTCCTACAATAGGCATGTAAGTTCTAGATTAACCTAATGGTATGAGATTCAAATTACCCTCGTTAAAAATGCTGGGAAGTGGAATCCAGGTTGTGTAGTAATAGCGTTGTTCTAGGCGTTATAATTACATTAATTACTGCATAATTGCGTTCGTAATTATGTTTGCATTACGAAGATAATTGTTGTTTAAAGGGCATGTTGCTTTTGTGTGACAACCATTTGTAAACATTAAACTTCCTTAATTTTATAATAGCTCTTTTGTATTATATATTTTTATCAAAAATTGTCAATGCAATACAATAAATATCTTAAATCATTATACTAAAAGGGTTTATAATTTTCTAGTTACTCACTAAACTGTTATTACTAAAATAATGTGAACGCAATGAACAATATCCAGTTTAATGATTTTCCAAGACATTAACATATTAATGCAAACAAATATAAGTACGATACCACTTAATATAAGTACGATACCACTTAATGATATTGCAGTGGTTACAAAAATTATATTACTTGGAGATATAACCCAGGTTAGCTAACTATCCAATTATTACATTATTTTTTACTACGAATACTCCTTCTTTAGATAATGTTCCGCGCACTCATGTTATAAATAATTACTGAAGTATTCACTATTCTGCTAAATTCCCTTATTTGCAAGTTCAGTTTATTTATTTTTTAACTAACCATTATCATATTAATTACTAATATGCCTCTATGAATTGAATTTCATTTATTGATAATGTAACATGCACACACATTGTATTCCGAGATGTTATCCTAATTGTACAGTACCATTCCATTTACTGATATGCATATAGTAAAACAAATATTTGCTAATACTACCCCTGTAGCTAAATGTGTATTCAATTGTATTCTAACTTTTGATGAAATGTTCCTCCAAGAATTTAGCTGTTAATTCATATTTGCTTTCACCAACTCACCATTTAATTTACAAATAAACCTAACTAATGAAATCAATGGAAGTAATAAATTAAGATTTCATTGACGAAATACTAAAATATTACTCATAAATAAGCTCCTAAGGCTACCATTCCACCAAATTGTATTACAACACTTGCTAAAAAAGATGTTACTCCGAAAAATACTCATATGGTTAAAGGGGTATTACTCGCTTTTTCTGGACCCCCTTCTCCCTCATGTTTGGCATATTAGTTTTGAGGTTTTAGGACATTTGTTCCGTTAGTTTGGCGATTATAAGAACTTTCACCTAATTTGTTTGTCAATATTAAAACTTTTCGTGCTCTTTGGGTGTCGATTTTTTCCTGGTGAGCGATAGCGAGCCTCTAATTTTTAGAAGGAACCGGCCTTTGGCTGGGATATTTTTCTACCGAAAAATTTACAAATTTATCTTGAAAAGGGGTCTAGGGGGAAGTGTTCTAAGCTTGATGGAGGTCTAGCGAGGAAACTCAAACATAAATAAATAAATAAATATATAGACCAAAACCAAGCTCTACCCTCTTAAATCCAACAATATTGTAAGATACATTATGATATTACTTCGGAAATGGAACCATCAGTACGATTCAATTAAGCAATTCCTAATATATTACTCCGATACGTACCCCGGCAAGTAACGTTCCATTTAAGGGGGTACTACTCGCTTTTTTATGGACCCCCTTCTCCCTCATATTTAGCATATTAGAGTTGAGGTTATTAGACGTTCGTTCCGTTAGTTTGGCGATTTTGAGACTTTTCGTCCCATTTCTTTGTCAATATTAAGACCTATCGTGCCATTTAGGTGTCTAATTTTTTCCTGGCGAGCTATAGCGAGCCTGTAATTCTAGAGGGAATCGGCCTTCGGCCGGGACATTTTTCTATCGAAAATGTACAAATTTATCTTCGCAGGGGGTCTAGGATTTTTTTTTTTATTTTAATCTTGATGGAAGTCTATTGAGGAAACTCAAAAATATATAAATTAATGAATACATACACCAAAACAAACAAGCACTACCCCCTTAATACATACACCAAAACAAACAAGCACTACCCCCTTAATACATACACTAAAACAAACAAGCACTACCCCCTTAATACATACACCAAAACAAACAAGCACTACCCCCTTAATACATACACTAAAACAAACAAGCACTACCCCCTTAATACATACACTAAAACAAACAAGCACTACCCCCTTAATACATACACCAAACAAACAAGCACTACCCCCTTAATACATACACCAAAAACAACAAGCACTACCCCCTTATACATACACTAAAACAAACAAGCACTACCCCCTTAATACATACACCAAAACAAACAAGCACTACCCCCTTAATACATACACTAAAACAAACAAGCACTACCCCCTTAATACATACACTAAAACAAACAAGCACTACCCCCTTAATACATACACCAAAACAAACAAGCACTACCCCCTTAATACATACACCAAAACAAACAAGCACTACCCCCTTAATACATACACTAAAACAAACAAGCACTACCCCCTTAATACATACACCAAAACAAACAAGCACTACCCCCTTAACATACACAAAACAAACAAGCACTACCCCCTTAATACATACACCAAAACAAACAAGCACTACCCCCTTAATACATACACCAAAACAAACAAGCACTACCCCCTTAATACATACACCAAAACAAACAAGCACTACCCCCTTAATACATACACCAAAACAACTAGCACTACCCCCTTATACATACACCAAAACAAACAAGCACTATCCCCTTAATACATACACCAAAACAAACAAGCACTACCCCCTTAATACATACACCAAAACAAACAAGCACTACCCCCTTA
>CM064566.1:37506971-37546241 GCA_032716605.1 Paralithodes platypus
AAACAACCACTATGACAAGTACAACAAACCAATGGCCCTCAATTCCCAGCAGCTCTGAAGCAACTGACCACAGCGGCGGTCAGACCTACTCCAGAGCAGGGGTGCTAAGAATCTCTGGAGACAGACAGGCTGCCTTTGGAGTTTTACCCTTGGAACGTACAATGTCCGAACTCTGAGTACTGAAGCAAACTTCGCTATCATCCTCAAGGAATTTAAAAGCGTTAAATTGGATATTGTAGGTCTTAGCGAGGTTAGAAGAACAGGTAAAGCATTCATCAAATTGCCTGATAGTCACGAGTTATGTTACAAAGGAAACGAAGAGAGGAAGGAATATAGAGTTGGATTCTTGATAAACAAACGACTAGCTGGTAATGTTGAAGATGTTTTTAGTTTCAATGAGAGAGTTGCAGGAATAATTATTAAGCTCAATAAACGTTATAAAGTCAAAGTAATCCAAGTATATGCACCATTGGCAACACATGATAATACAGAAATTGAAAAGTTCTATGAAGATGTAGAAGACGCTATGAAAAGACATAACACTCATTTCACATTTGTGATCGGAGATTTTAATGTCAAAGTAGGCCAGAAAAAAGTAGGTGAATCACTTATACGTAACTTTGGAATAGATAACCAAAATGACAGAGGAGACACTCTTGTAGAATTTGCAGAACGAAACCGGCTTAAGATCATGAATACATTTTTCCAAAAGAAAGCTAGTAGGAAATGGACATGGAAGGGGCCTAATGGAATAACCAAGAATTAAATTGACTTAACCTTACTGACAAACCAGATATTGTGAAAGACGTAGCAGAACTGAACAAGGTGAATGTCGTAAGCAACAATATAATGGTGAAGTGTCGAGTAGGGTTAAATCTCGAGAAAGAAAGAAATAAGCTAGTCAGAAGTACCAAATCATGCTTATGCACACTGAGAGAAAGGACTGGAGAGTTTAGCATATATATTCAGAATAGATATTCGCAGTTGGCAGAATTAGAGGAGACAATAGAAGAAATTAATGAAACTTTACCAGAATCATAACCAAAGCATCTTTATGTGTAGCAGGAAAAGCAGGCAAGAACACTTGTAGTAAACCTTCAGAAAAACGAAGGATCTTCTGAAGAAGAGAAGGAATATGACAATTGAAACAGCCAGACAAGATTGAAGCAGCAGAACGAACTGAGACCATCAACTAGAAAAATACTGAAGATATCCGAACATTTAATCTGATCAAAATTGAAAAGACTCTAAGAAATGAAGTTAGTATGAAAGCAACTAAGAGAAGGCTTGGTACAAGGAAGAGTCAAATGGTCAGCCTAAGAAAGCCAAATGGTGAAGTAACTAACAACTGAGATGAAATAATCAAGGCAGCTGAGAAATGTTATACTAAGCTATACAACAGCAAGGACAGACTCGAAGACATTACTCCGGAGCATGCAAACCATGATGTACCAGTGCTCACAGTAACAATGGGAGAAGTTAGGACAGCTTTAAGAGATGCAACGAGAGGTAAAGCAAGTGGTAACGACAATCTTACTATTGACCAAATCAAAGATGCAGGCGATGTCGCACTTAACAAACTAGCCAAACTTTACACACAATGTTTGCAATGTCGAAAGGTTCCTATCTATCTATCTATATGCTCAGGCCCAATCCCCATTTTGGGGGTAGCCGACTCAAGACAGAGCAGGAACAGGGAAAACACAAAAACAATATTAAACAACGAATAAACACAGATAAAAAACACAAATTCACACACATCTAGGTTACCCAGGAGAAGACCCAGAGACCAGGGCCACCAAAGGTCGCTCCAGCACTCCCCCGGCCCCCGACCACCCGGAGAGGTTCCGATCTCGGCAGGCAGACATGCAGCGGAGCCAAAGCCACAAACCCTCCCACCACACTTCCAGGCGCACCCTTCATATTAATCGTCTCCCCGGGCCAGGCGCCTGATGGACTATTATCTAGTCCAACATGCGCCCGACCCCTTACTCCAAATGACCACGTGTTCACCCAACTATTCACAAGCATTCTCCATTCACTCCTGTCCACCACCACTTCCCCTGCCTGATCTATAGTCATTCTTCTATCATCCAAAGCTTTTCTTACACAGTCTCTCCATCTCAATGGGGGTCTTCCTGCCCTTCTATCTCCCCTTGTACCTGACTCACATATTCTCTTTGTAAGCCTTTCATCTCCCATTCGTTCAACATGACCATACCAGCTCAGCACCCTTCTGTCCACTCTGGCTGACAAATGTTCCTGCTGCCCCACTCTCCTACGTATCTCTTCATTCCTCAATCCGTCTCTACGAGTAACTCCACACATACTCCTCAAGCAGCTCATCTCCATCACATCCAGTTTTCTTTTCTCCTTTTTCTTCAGAGCCCATGTCTCAGCCCCATACATCACTGTTGGCACAACAATTCCTTGATACAGTGCACTTTTTACTTTCACTCCGAGATTTCTCGTCTTCCACATACTTCCCATTGCTCCGAAAACCTTCCTTCCTTCACAAACTCTCTGTTTTACCTCCATTTCCATACCTCCACTCCTGCTTATCGTTCCTCCTAGATATTTAAAACACTCTTACTTGTTCCAATATTTCCCCATCCAGCCTTCCATCTAGATTCACCCTATGCTCTCCCCTATTACACACCATTACTTTACTTTTATTGACGTTCACCTTCAGTTTCCTCCTTCCACAAACCACACCAAACTCTTTGACTACCCGCTGCAGTTTCTCCTCAGAATCTGCCACCAATGCTGTGTCATCAGCGAACAGCAACTGATTCAACTCCCAATCTCTACCATTCTTTCCTACTAAACCTAATCCTCTTCCCATAGTTCTCCTTTTCACCTCCCTCACCACACCATCCATAAACATATTAAACAGCCATGGTGACATTACACAACCCTGTCACGAACCTACCTTTACCTCAAACCATTTACTCAACTCACCATTTCCTACTCTAACACATGCTCTGCTCCCTTCATAAAAACTCTTAACTGCTTCTAACAAATTTCCTCCTATTTCATAAATCCTTAACACCTTCCACATTGCTTCACGGTCCACACGATCATACGCTTTTTCCAAGTCCATAAAAGCCCAAAATATCTCCTTATGCTTCTCTAAATACTTCTCGCATAACTGTCTTACTGCAAACATCTGATCCACGCACCCTCTTCCCCTCCTAAAACTGCACTGTTCTTCTCCTATTGCAACTTCCGTACACTTTATTATCCTCTCTATCAACACCCTGCCATACAGCTTTCCAACCACTGACAATAAACTAATACCTCTATAACTTTACACACAATGTTTGCAATGTCGAAAGGTTCCTAAAGCCTGGGAAAATGCCTCCATTATTCTTATTAAAAAAAAGGAGTTGCTAAAGACCTAAAAAACTATCGACCAATTAGCTTGTTTTCTGTTTTGTATAAACTGTTCACTAAAATTGTCACCAACCGGATAGATAGAACACTTGATTCAAATCAGCCAAGAGAACAAACAGGTTTCCGAAGTGGATACTCAACAACAGATCATAATTATGCATTTTGTTAACCAAGTAATTGAGAAAACAGATGAATTCTAAAAGCCCTTGTGTATGGCATTTATAGATTGCTTAAAGAAATTTCTGCTATAATGACAGCGATTCAAAAACAAGGAGTAGAAGATAATTATATACAGGTTTTAGAAGACATATATAACAATGGAACAGCAGCTATAAACCTCCACAAGGGAAGTGAGACAATACCAATTAAGAAGGGGGTAAGGCAAGGTGATAACATTTCACCAAAACTGTCCACAGCGTGCTTGGAAGAAATATTTAAGAATCTTGACTGGGACCATAAGGGAATAAAGGTTAACGGAGAATACCTAAGCAACCTCAGATTTGCTGAAGACATAATTTTGTTCAGCAACTTAGGGGAACAGATAAAACCCTAATGTAGGACTGAAAATGAATACCAAAAAAAAATCAAAGATTATGTTTAACCACCTTGTGCAACCACACCTATAAAGATAGACGATTAAGTGATAGAAGCTGTCGAAGACTATTAATATACCTAGGCCAGGTTATAAAAGCAAACCCAGATCATTCTAGAGAAATCAAGCGAAGGATAGGCATGGGATGGAGTGCATTTGGTAAACAGAGATTCACTATGAAAAGCTAACTATCCCTTTCATTTAAAAAAGAAAGTATACAACTAATGTGTCCTCTCTGTACTAATTTATGGATCAGAGACTTGGAGTACAACACAGTGTCTAGAACGTAAACATCAGAGTGCCCAAAGAAGAATGGAGAGGATAATGTTAGGCATAGCTTGGAGAGATAAGAAGAGAGCTTCTTCGACAAGAGAACAAACACACGTAGAAGATATTATCAGTAACATTAAGAAGAGGAAATGGTCCTGGGCAGATCATATACAGTATGTAGAAGAGATGATAACAGATGGACAGTTAGAGCAACATAATGGGACCTTAGGGATGGAGCTAGAGGAAGAGGTAGATAGAGAACTAGATGGAGGGATGAGTTCCGAAGGCTTGCTGGGGTAGGATGGAACAGACTAACATATGACCGTTTGGAGTGGAAACGTTTGGGAGAGGCCTTGGTCCTGCAGTGGACTAACTCAGGCTTATGATGATGATGATATATATATATATATATATATATATATATATATATATATGTGTGTGTGTGTGTGTGTGTGTAATATACCAATTGTGTTATAGTATATTCGTGTAATATTATAAATGAAATATAATATAAGGAGTAAAGAAAACTGGGTTGAGTTATATTTGATATTAAGATAGTAATACAATAGTTTAATATAACTCCTAAGTGGTTATAGGTGAGTTATTAGTATTGAGTTATATAGATTTAAGGGGTTGGTATAAGTCTTAGAGTGTAGACTATAGTGTAGTCTTATACGTATGAGTTGAATTAACTAACAAAATAACTTGTCTTGTGTAAGGTGTAGAATGTTTAAGTGATGGAAAGGGTTGACTAGCAAAAGGTAATAATGAAGTAAACCTTCCCTTGTCTGAATCCTGGTGTAGAGTGAATTGTTAAGCTACCTCCATGTTAAAGGTAGGGTGTGATTGATTCTTCAGTGTTCTTTAGGATGGTCATGTGTTGACTTGTGTGTTTATTATTGACATCCTGTATTGTCTTCGTATGCATAGCAGTTACATTCTGCAGTGTTGTTGTATACTTAATACTGGCACTTTGTGGTGTCTATGAGGGAAGATGTTTATGGTAAGTTGTTGATACTTTGTAAGTATGAACAATTTATATAATTATATCTCTGTGATGAGATTAACTTGGTGATTATGAATGTCTATTTAATGATGTGATTGATTAAAGTGGTTAATTGAATATAGTGGATTATATATTGTAGGGTATAATATATCTAATTATATAGTCATCTAAGAATGCTGATGGAACAGTGGATAGTTAAGTTGAATGTGAGTATAGGCATATACAATGAGTAAGTTTAGATTACCTGCATATACTGTATATATATATATACAGTATACTGTATATATATAATCACTCTATTTTGTTTTTCTCTATACTGCTTATCTATCTATTTAGCTATCTGTCTACTAGTCTATCTATTCTTTTCACTGTCTCTCCGGAGCAAGAAACAACACTTGCACCAGAAATATCCATGCATTTTTTCGAGAGTTTTAAAGCGAGGGAAAGTTGCCAGTTGTATTTTTGTTGTGTTGTACTAGGTTTTTACTGGGGAAGCTCAGGCAATACGAGGATAAAGAGAGAGAGAGAGAGAGAGAGAGAGAGAGAGAGAGTGCGATATATATATATATATATATATATATATATATATTAAAACTCACTAGGAAAATTGAAACCATGGAACTCCAAGCTTTCGTCTATTCTCTTAAGACATATTCGTATTACCCTGATTCTTTGAGAGAATAGAAGAAAGCTTGGTGTTCAATTGTTTCAATTTTCCTAGCGAGTTTTACTACATAATCTTATCACACGTACTTGTGATTTAACCTCCACACACATATATATATATATATATATATATATATATATAGATATATATATATATATCTATATATATATATACTATATATATATATATATATATACTATATATATATATATATATATATATATATATATATATATATATATATATATATATATATATATATATATATATACAGTATATGTATATATTCAGTGTGTATAAAAACTACACCATCAAGAATTGAGGCGTAATATACAGGGAGCAAAAAGTAAAAATATCTTAATAAGCAATGTCCTGTAATATACCAATAATTTGGGACATTTATAAATGTAAATTAATCCAAGCCCATACCAATGACGAAAATAGGCGACAATTGTCCGAACACAGATACACTACTTCCCAACAACCCAACACACACAAATACACGTACACATACCATGAAACCAGTGTCAACACTATAACAGGGAGCTATATCGCCCCCCCCCCCTCACCCCCCTACAGAGATAGATAGATAGATATTGTATTGACCACAAGTTTGTAATTACAATCATTACATGCAGTAACAGACAAATACATTAATACATAATCAATTAAACACATAGTGGAAAAACAAACACCTTAATAGTCCTTATATAATATTAACTTACACTGAAAAAAAGGGTCAGCCAAATCAAAACATAAACCCATGTAGCCTATACACACACACGGACAGACAGAATCTTACAAGGAGATACTCTACGATGTTTTCCTATTATTGTGGTCATAAGAATTGGGGAATGAAGGTTGATGAAGTTTGCATAGCGATGCAATAGCCTATTATATTTTCATTATGTAATTCACTAAAAGGGTCCGATAGTAACACCCTGTATACTGCGGTTTCTGCTAGATAAATATTAATGTATATATCTCATTAATGGTTCAAAATATTAATTTGCTTATTTAGAAGTTTTTACTTATTGTTTCTTGTATACTACGCCCTGTATTGTTGATGGTGTCGTGTTTAACCACCCTATATATAAGAGAGAGAGAGAGAGAGAGAGAGAGAGAGAGAGAGAGAGAGAGAGAGAGAGAGAGAGAGAGAGAGCAAGAGAGAGAGAGAGAGAGAGACAGAGCGAGAGCAAGAGAGAGAGAAGAGAGTCTTGCAAGAATGCTGAAAATATAATTAAACATGTGTATTCAGGAGAGTTCAACATATTATCTCTAATGATCAAATTAAATGCTTCCAAAGTTCATGGAAATTGGCAGGTTCAGGAATTCATAATTTAAGAAATATAGTATTTTTGTCTTACATTATTTGGACAATGTAGTCAGAAATATAATGTAAACAAATACCTAGTCATCCCAAGCAAGAGAATATATAGTTCAATTTGTAATCACTCACTTGCAAATTTTAGTGTATATATACATTCAATTAGATCAACCTACCATTCGATTAACGCGAGTCAAAAACAGGTAACGACTTTCTTTCGTACACCATTCATTGATTAGCCTTTGAACATCATTGGCTTCACAATGCATGTTTGAAATTTACACATCAAAGTTAGAATCTATTAACTATATTATTATCCATTAAAGGGACAGAATACCAGCAACTCCAATAAGAAAACATACTTAACCCATGGAGCCCCGGCTAGTTTTGTAATGTTTGCGCACCAGAACCCGGCCGGTTTTCAAAAAATGGTTTTATTCCAGAAACAATAGCGAATGGGTTAGGAATGAAGGAAAAACCACGAAAAAACGCTCAAAAAGCTTAAAAAATGGTCTTACAGAGCCCCCGAAAACGGATTTTACAAGAGTAAAAAATTGAAGGCAATTATCCCAAAAAACCAGGTTATTGCGCGCTCGCGCGCACGCACGTGGACTTTGAGAGTTTTCAACCATCGGCACGGTTGCGTGGGATACGTACACAGTTCCCATACAAATCTGAGCCCTCTTGAGTGGCTATACCTGAGGTTACGGTCGGCGCAATTAGGGTGACGCGTCAGGCGCGTCTCTGGGGCTGTGCGTTACATACATCGCCGACGCGTCAGACGCGTCGCTGGGGCTGGACGGGTTAATAATGAAAGAAAATATACTAAATATTAAGATTTTATTTTAGAAAGGTATGACACGAAAGAGAAACTCGGCTCACATTTTAATAGAGAATTTCATAGGTCAAACCATTAAGAAGATATAGACCCATCCATTTTGACGATTAATATAATAATAATGTTTATTTAGCCTTATGTAGATAAGGTAATGTATATATCGGCAATTTATATGGGCTATAAATGATATCGCCTGATCATTATACTCCTCATCGAGGCATGTAACGGTATTATACTATCTCAGTTGAACCTCATATTCTGACAGGTACATTCTACATTGAATGTAATCTTCTAGAGCTACTGTAGCTAGAATGAAACACAAATTGGCGTCATCTAACTGAAACTGTTAAGTAACATACATTTTGGGAGGCAAGACCATTTGAAAACCAACAGACACATGAATTATGAAAATCAGTGGCTGTTCAATTGACATTTTGATTGTGGGATATCTAGATCGAATCAACTGGAAGATTGAACACAAAATGTATTTATTTATTTATTTATTTATTTTATTGTGAATCATTTTGCCCTAGTTCCTGAGATGCAATCAGTAGACACAACAAATTATATTAATTATGAGCAGATACCTCATTTATAAGAACTATATAAACTTTATATCCGCGGCCAATTACGAAGAAGATAAAAACACTGGGAACACGATAAAAGAGATTAATTGATGTATGGGCAGGAAATAAAAACCCGACCCCCATTATAATAAGACCTTCCCACTACCATCTCTAAATTGGTAGTTAAGAGGAGGGCAGCGATTATGGGGGTTCTATTTACATATAGATGGTCGGCCTAGGAACCATCATCTAGGGAAAGTATAAAATTAAGACATCTATTATAATTATTAAGTTTATCATTCTTATTATCATCATCAGCATCAGCATCATTCTTATTATTAATTTTATCATCACCACTTTAGTTATTATTATTATATTATTATTATTATTATTATTATATTATTATTATTATTATTATTATTAGTAGTAGTAGTAGTAGTAGTAGTAGCACTATTTCGCTTAATAATAGTATTTCTATTTTATGAAACTCTTCAAGTTCCTTCTTAAATAATCTTTGTACAGAGGAAAACAATAGATAATACTACATACGGGCCCTGAAGTAATCGACCACTTTTGAGTTTCAAGCTATATGGAAGATGGTGTTATAGGTATTAATGGTGAACTGGAATGAAAGTAATAATAATCTAGTATGTACAAACATGTATTTTAATAAGCTTCAACATCATTTTCATCCATCTAAGACCAACATTTGCATGGATCTTTACTAAAATATTAACGTTTACGGCTCTTACTACCACATAGGCCGAAACTCACATGTGGCCAATTGGACTATAGTGACCCCGGTGGAGACAATCTGATACTTTATTTTACCCCAGATGTTTGTTAGCCGGAGTCACCCGAGCAAGTATATCCGCTACATGTTACGGAGCCTTGAAACCGCTATAAGATGTTAAGTTATTCTGATGTATTTTGCAGTATATTCGTATAGTATATTGGAGTGTAAACAATTAGGAGCTCTAAGATACACAATACAGTCATAATACAAGAGGAACTGTCAGATAATAGACTCAAGTTTACCTAAATTTTGACTCGAATATTGTGGCGCCGATAATATACACGTGTGATACAGGCTTTAGAATTAGGAAATACATATCTTAAGGTTCCTGGTGTTGGATCACGTATATAACTTTTGTTTTTTGTCTATGTGGATGAGTGAGACAAAATGCAGAACTGCCTGTGACGAGTGCCTCCCCCAGAGTTGAAAGAGTGACAGGGCCAAAATCAAGGAATGTTCGAGCCAAAGTGCCTGTACACACGGAGCTTGAAGCAGGTTAAGTCATAGGGTAAGGGGAAAATGGATTCAGGTAGAGAGTTCTAGAGCTCAGCTGTTGAATAGAAGAAAGACTGGGAATATCGTTTGACTGTTGAATTGGAGAGTTGCACAGAGTAGGGGTGGGATTGTGTTGCAAGACAGGTACTAAGTACCGTATATAGAGGAGGTGGTATACACTGAGAGAGCTCTGAGGAAGACTGATTATTGTAATAGCGGTAGAATAGCGAGATAAATGTAACATTGCGGCGAAGAGAGAGAAACTGCAGAGTCGGCAAGTGGATGTGAGTTAATGATACGAAAGGCCTTCTTTTTTACGTTGTCAAGAAGTGCTGTATGAGAGGATCCTTTCCACACATGCCAACATTACTCAATGCATGGATGCACAGTGCCCCTGTACAGAGCAAGAAGCTGTGCAGGGGTAAAGAGCCCCCAGAGGCGGTTGAGTACAGCCAGCTTCTGAGAAGCTGTTTTTAACAAAGGTGGTAATATTGTCTTGCCAAGTGAGATCAGAAGAAAAGGAGACACCGAGAACACTGAGAGACGATGACGGATTAAATTGAGTATTGAGGGATAAACCTGTGGGAGTTCTTGACGGGTAGATACATGGAAAAATTGGATTTTGGAAGCTTGAAAGCAACAAGATTTTCTCTGACCCAAATGGAATTGGTTCATTGGTCCGAAGATAAGCGTTATATGGCATCATCACATGAGTTTTTGAGTGATTGCTTGCTGTTTTTTTTGGAAAAACTAATTGAATAGTTTAAGATAGAGTCATCAGCATATGAATGGATAGGACTGGAGGTACAGTTGAGAAGATCAATAATGAATATTAGAAAGAGAATTGGAGATAAGACAGAACCCTGACGAACACCGGAGTTGATAGGATGAGGAAGTGCTGTCCACAGCCACAGCTATGGAACGGCCAGAAAGGAAATTCGAGATATAGGCACAGATAGAAAGATAGAAACCGAAGGAGGGTTGTTTAGAGATAAGAGATTTGTGCCAGACTCTATCAAAGGCCTTTGATATGTATAGCACAATTAAAAAGGTCTCACCAAAGTCCTGAAAGGAGGATGACCAAAAGTTAGTATGATATGAAAGAAGATCACCAGTAGAGCGACCCCTAAGGAATCTATACTAGTGATCTGAGAGTAGATTATGGGAAGGTAGATGTTAATGAAATTTTGTAGTAGGAATATTTTTAAAAACTTTGGAGATACAAGAAATGAGAGCAATTGAACGATAGTTGGAGGGTTTAGAGCGGTCACCCTTCTTGAGAGCAAACTCCCAGCAAGAAGGGAATACGTTAGACGAGAGACAGAGATGGAAGAGTCTGCCTAGGCAGGGAGTCAGCACGGAAGCAAAGTTTTTGAGTAGAACGGGAGGAACACCATCTGGATCGTATGCCATCTTAGCATTAAGCCCATAGAGGGTAAAAAGTACATCTTTAGAAGAGATTAGGATATTAGGCAGTAGTAAGTTAGAGGTGGAGGAGAGGAAGGAATAGCACCGGAATCATCCAAGGTGGAATTCTAAGCGAAAGTTGTGGCGAAGAGTTCAGCTTTGTCAAAGGCAGAAGTGACATTAGTGCCGTCAGAGTGGAAAAGGGAGGGAAAGACGAGGAAGAAAAAAATGTTGGAGAGGTTTTTGGCTAGATGACAGAAAGCTTGGGAAGAGCTAGAATTGGATAGTGCACTGCATATATTATGGATGAAAGAGTGTTTGGAGAGTTGAAGAACAGATATGGCTTGATTCCGGGCAGACTCATGGGAAGAATGAGATTCTAGAGTTTGAAGGCTTCAGTACCGTTTGAATGCTTCTTCCTTATTGCGGACAGCAGTAGAACAAGCGTGAGTAAACCAAACAAAATTTGCATTAGTCTGAGAGAAAGAAAATGGAATCTATGCCTCCATGCTTGAGAGGATTATCTCGGTAATGCGTTCAGCACTCTCCAAGGGAGATGGAAGCAGGACAGTTGACAGAGATATGTTTATGGTCGGAGAATTCCAAAGGAGAGAAAAGATCGGCACTTTATGAGGAAAAGTTAGACGTTAGAAATATATCATGAATGTTGGGCCGATCTCCGAAACGGTCCGGGATGCGGGTGGGTTGCTGAACCAACTGCTCTAGGTCATTTAGGATAGAAAATATGTAGGCTTGTTCACCAGGTTGGTCAGTGGAATGTGAGGAGGGCCATTGGTGGTGTTGAACGTTGAAATTTCCTAAGATGGAGATTTGTAAGAAAGGAGAAATTAATAGGATGTGTTCAACTTTAGAGTTTAGATAGTCAAATAACTTAGCAAAGTCAGTAGAGTTAGGGGAAAGATAGACAGTACCAAAATATTTCGTATGAAAGTGACAGGATAGTTTTAGCCATACAATAGAAAATTCAGATTGAGTCAAAGTCGGGAACACGAGAGCAAGTGAGTTTGTTGAGCACGTATGCACAATGTTATGCGTGGTTGTAATCCAGCTCGCTTGATACTCTGTGTTCATAAGTTCCTTATTTGGGTAACTTAGAACATAATCCTGCCCGACAGGAACATAGCTAGCATGGATATATATATTACTAGATCACTCAAATCACACCCAATAACAATGAACACACACGATATGGTTCACAAGATTATTTCTTAATAGCTATTTACAGAGTAGGGCACATCTGGTACTTAGCTATAGAGCGTAGGTCCAATGGCTATAGTGGGTGACTGGAATAAGTTAAATAGGTTTTACTTATTAATGACTAATGTGTCACTAACAAAGCATCAAAATCAACATATAAAATAATACATAAAAGAATGATGACAATATATCCAATATAGCTAAGTATGCAAAGAGAGGAATCACGAAGCGTAAATATGGGCAACTGATATCGCGGAGACAAACAAGTGAGGGAGAGCGTGGCGGGTGGCTTGGGTCACGTGACCAGGTAGGACTAGGGTCAAAGTAACCGCGCTTGGTTCTAGGGTAAAGTTACTGCGACGTAAACTTGGAAATCTTAACAATATGGAATATTTAGTCTAGGATGGATAAATATGAATTTTACGTTAGTCCTAGAGAACCTAGAGGGATGTCAATTTAATTTACAAATATATAATCAAGACAAAAGGGTGAATAATTGTACACCATATCTAGGAAAAAATAATTTAAGTCAGTAAAGGTGACTTAACCCTTGTTTAGCGGGGCCCGACTTAAGTCGGCCTAGAGAAGAAAGGACTATGTGGCGGGGCCCGACTTAAGTCGGTGTGCAATTTTTGAGCAATAATGGCTCTGAGAGAGAGACGAGCGATGGGAGGAGCGTAGGTCGGCTCATGACCGCTCGGCACGGGTCATGAGACACCTTTATACCTATAATTGTGTACCAGCTCATCCGACGTCTTGGGGGGTTATTGTGGCGATTTGTTAATTATTTATAAGGGTTTTGATTAATTTAGCTATTTTCGAGCACTTATATTTTGCAGTTTGTCCACTAGAATGATTAACACTCGCCTCTCCAGACCCCTTCAAGATAGAATACCCCTCAAACACCCCCTTCAAGATAAAATTTTACATTGTTCGACAGAAAAGAATTCCGGCCGATGACCAACTTTTCCTATGATACAGACTCGCTATCACTCGCCCATAGCAAATTGACACCTTAACCTCTGAATGGGGGAAATTGGAAACGTCCCCCTGTGCTGACGTATTTGAGGTGTTTCCGTCACTAAAATATTCATTGTGCCATTAATAGCATTAATACTTATCCATATGCGCCTATTATGGGTTGATTATAAAGGTATTAACCTGAAACAACAATAAAACGAGTGAAAACAGCGTTTGGATGGTCAAAATCGGAGATATAGCCCGCGAGTTGTATAATGTATGGGTGAGGCAAGCTGCTTTCCCGCCAATTTCCCCCAAGGCCACTGAGACACAGTCGATCGATACTCTCTCTCTCGCTCTCTTGCACTCGCTTGCCATCAGTGATGACAACACCCTGCTTGCAACTCGCTAATGTTAGCACGAAAATATACCTCAGAATAAGGGAATAACAGGGAAAATAGGTGATAACTGAAGGAGAGGAGGAAAGTGGGAAAGTTTTTTTTTTTTCGATGTCAAAAGTTGATTTTTTTTTTCACTCACTCATAAGAGTCTCCCCGCAGTCCGCCGGGGGAACTCTTAAGAGTCTCCCCGCAGTTCCCGGGTTAAGGGAGCTAAATGTCTAATAATGTCTTTCGTCTCTGTCTATCCTCTAACGTCTTCCCTTCATGCTGGAAGTTTGCTCACATTCAACCTGTCCCAAAGAAGGGTGACCGCTCTCAACCCTCCAACTATCGTCCAATTGCTCTTATCTCTTGTCTTTCTAAAGTTTTTGAAACTATTCTTGCTTCCAAATTTCTTAAGCATTTCTCTTCTCATAATCTGCTCTCAGATCACCAGTATGGCTTCCTTAAGGGTCGCTCTACTGGTGATCTTCTTTCATATCTTACTAACTCTTGGTCCTCCTTTCGGGACTTCGGTGAGACTTTTTCTATTGCACTAGACATATCGAAAGCCTTCGGTAGAGTCTGGCATAAATCTTTAATTTCTAAACTACCCTCCTTCGGTTTCTATCCCTCCATCTGTGCCTTTGTCTCTAATTTCCTTTCCGGCCGTTCCATAGCCGCGGTTGTGGACGGCCATTGTTCACTTCCTCACTCTATAAACTCCGGTGTTCCTCAGGGCTCTGTCCTATCTCCTATTCTCTTTCTAATTTGTATAAATGATCTCCTTAACTGTACCTTAATTCCCATCCATTCATACGCAGACGACTCAACCTTGCACTACTCCATTAGTTTTTCAGAACGCCCCAGCCAGCAATCCCTCAACGACAAACGTAATGAAGCCATAGAACTCTTAAATTCTGATCTAAATACTATTTCCAATTGGGGCAGAGAAAACCTTGTTAACTTTAATGCTTCCAAAACCCAATTTCTCCATCTATCTACCCGTCAGGATCTCCCAGCGGACTATTCCTTATTCTTCAACAATACAAAAATCAACACTTCATCTTCTCTCAATATTCTTGGTGTCTCATTTTCTTCTGCTCTCATTTGGAAGGACCATATTACCAGTCTTGCTAAGGCAGCCTCCCAGAAGCTGGGTGTGCTCAACCGCCTTAGGGGGTTCTTTTCCCCTGCACAGCTTCTTGCTCTGTACAGGGGCATAGTGCGCCCTTGTATTGAGTATTGTTCACATGTGTGGGGAGGTTCCTCTCACACTGCTCTCCTAGACAAAGTTGAAAGGAAGGCCTTTCGTATCATTAACTCCTGTCCACTCACCAACTCTCTGCAATCTCTCTCTCTCCGCCGCAATGTTGCATCTCTCTCGCTATTCTATCGCTACTATAATAATCAGTGTTCCTCAGAGCTATCCCAGTGCATACCACCTCCTTTACGTAGGGCACGTGGTACCCGTCTTGCAACTCAATCCCACCCCTACTCTGTGCAACTCTCCAACCCAAGAGTGAAACGTTACTCTCAAACTTTCTTCTACTCAACAGCTGAGCTCTGGAACTCTCTCCCAGAATCAGTCTTTCCCTCTTCCTATGACTTAAATTGCTTCAAACTCCGTGTGTCCAGGCATTTTGGCTCGAACGTCCCTTGATTTTGGCCCTGTCACTCTTTCAACTATGGGGGAGGCACTCGCTATAGGCAGTTATGCCTTTTGCCTCCCTCAATCACATAGAAAAAAAAAAAAAAAAAAAAAAATCGTAAAAAAAAAGAGGTAACGTATTAAAATCACCACTCTAATCGTGCAAAAGAAAGAAAACAAAAATAGATACACCACCTGCTCTTTAGATAGGCATAACCCTTCCGATTAGACAGTTATTTTTTGTTTGTATTAATCTACTGCCGAATGACTTTACTGAGATTAGCAATGGCCCTGTTAGGAAACACAAGACTATTAGTTCATATTTGTTTTCACCAACCCACCAATTAATTTACAAAGAAACCTAACTACTGAAATCTAGGAAAGTAATTGTTACGACCGGGACTACGAATAAAACAAGGGCACTTAATGATTGGACTACTAATAGGGCACTATGCAACAACTGTACGCTAGATCCAAACCCTCGAACTTATATGCCGGCGAACAAAAACATCTATACCCTCCAGGGTTAATCTACGATAGCGGGGTATCCTTAACTGGGCATAAATATACTCTACTTCAGGCTAACCCACACTGGTGTAGCCTGATAACAAACAAGATGCAAGTTACGTTAAAATGCATAAAAAGGAATCTATGGAAAGATCAATTAAATCACTGCAAGATTTAATACAATAAAAAGATGCTTCAATACAGTTACTCTAAACAACAATAAACTCTTCACTCCTATCTGAAAGAAAGTGAAGTATAGTCCTACAGCATAGACCTGGAAACTTCTGAAGAAAGTCTGATGCTCATAAGATGCTCGTATATTAAACTATATAAAGGCAGGAGGCAGGACACCACACGTGTAAATCGAATACACTAAAAGATAGGACATATAATGTTAACTGACACGAGAATACTATAAATGCGCAACGGTAGCAATGCTCGACACTAAAAGAAGTACTTCCTCATCAACGAAACAGTCTGATATGGTTGTGCGGCTCAACCTAGACTAATAAATGCTGTGAATAATAATGCGCACATATCAAAGACCTTATATTAAATACTAACAAGTGTCTACTCGATTAATAATGTCTAGCTGGGATACTCTAGGTAAGGAACTGGGGTTGAGCAAGACAGGCTCGTAGCCTAGCGATGTCCTTAAGACTGCATCCTTTAAGTTACGTTGATTGACTACGGTGCTCTCCTGATAGATCCAGATCACAAGTATCTGGTTCTATCCTGGTGACCCTCTAAAAACAAGCAACTCTCTAAGTGTGGAACTGGTACAGGCCAAAACCCTCAGTCAACACAATGCTGCACTCGCAAAGGACGCAACCGAAAAGACAACCCAGGCTACCACAGGACCGGTCGAAGTCGTGTAGGTATAAGCAAACCGTACACACATCGGAGACAACGACTACATTTACCTTATCCCAGTCTAGCATTAAATAAAAGAGCAGAAACACTAAATCAATAATGGAGACACACAAAGTTCTTAACCTACACTAACTAAGAACCCTCAAACCTATTCTAAGTACATGTAAATATCTCTGAGGACGGCGCATGCAATACAATGGGCCGGCTATGAAAACCGTATGCAGAACCCAAGGGGAGTGTTGTGCAGTTAATAAAGGTTAGAGTATGGAAAGAGAGAATCGAGTGAGAGAAACAGTGGTAAAGGGGGTGATCGGGAGAGAGTATGCAAGGGGATGTTAGAAGCACGCGCGCCAAGCCTTTCCTGACGAGGACAGCTCCTGGGGACTCTCATGGAGGAGGTTAGTTACACAGGAGCCCGCAAAGGCGCGATGGTCGGCCAATCTCGGGCTGACACGTCACAAGACAGCAGGCGCCACAGGACACAAGCCAGACACTACCTCCCCGCTCTGAAAGTCTTTCTCATTCCCACGCTGGTACTATTATCACTACTGTTGATATAAAATATAACCCGTTGTCACAGACGAAAACAAAGACAACCACTGGACTGTCTGTGACAATGCGATTACTAGCAAAGAAAGAACAACATTCTCTGATAACTGTAGCCCATTTCGATGTCCCTGGCGAGCGCTAGTGGCTAACGAGAGGCGATTCTGCCAACGCTGGTAGACGTCACACCCCTCCCAAGATAAGGGACGCTCAACATTAGGCGAGCACCATATCTGACAAGGCAGAATGCCGACAAGACCCGCCACACCTAGCCACTCCACCAGAAATGAAATGCAAATCTCAATCTTAAATAAAACAACATATTAGCATAAAGAAAATCTTATAAACCCTACCAAACACAATAGTATAATTTTAGCCTACTATGCTCCCTGAGCGAGCTTCACAGAGCCCAGCCTACTAAGTGAAAGACAGGTTCAACTTAGGACTTTAGCTATAACATTGGCAACTTACAATTAACTATCAAAAAGAATGAGTTTTTATGTGATTTTTTATTTAATTTTAAGGTTGTTTTTGACGGCTGCTCTACAGGGGCAAGCCTGGTTTTTCTCCACTCTCAACACACACTGACTGAACGGCGAGGGTTCTCCTGCAAACATACCCTCCCGTGACAAACAATCAGCCAAAACATTATCAGTGCCCTTAACATGCCACACATCCAACTTGTGTTCCGGCAGCAAAACAACACCTGACACTGATAAACTGCCCAGTTCATCACAAGACTGGCACTTCTCTTCGCTCTCTCCGGCAACAGGGCCTGCCAATAACCTTTCACTAGTTCTACCTTCGTGATGAGCGAGGCAGCCCCGATGCGGTCTACGGTGTCGTCAACTCTAGGTAATGGATAGGTGTCTGTCAGGGATAATGCTTCCACTCTCTTGCAATCACCATACACACGGATCTTGCCACTCAACTCAGGTTGTAAACTCACTGGCAACGGCCACTCACGATATCCCTTATCCCTCAGACCCTTTTTCCACATGTAGTCTAGCTCTGCTTTCATGACAGACTGTTGAGCAGGATTTATACGGTAGGGAACTAACTTGAGCCTTGCACTGTCTCCAGCCTCCATGTCGGATTCTACCCCGTACATCAGGCCTGGAGAAGCAACAAACATGCGGATGTACTGCCACAGCCTAGTAAAGAACATCTCTTGGCACTCAGGAACAAGAGGTTGCAACTTATCTTGAAGAACAACATGCCTAGTACCCTCCCACAACCCAGCCGAGACCGCAGCTTCTAAACTATAGTCTCCCTCCTTCTCCACCTTCGTCCCTAGAACAGCCAGGTCATGAGAGGGACAATCAGTACCACCTGTGCAGTCACTCCCATAGTTCATAATTGCTAAGGCTTCCCCGCCGATACCGTACATGCGCACCCCCGCATTCCTTGCGACTACATCTGCCTGCGCAGCATCACTGCCTTCAGCGACATGGCCAGATACAGTCGGTCTATGGTAGGGCTGTTGCATTCGACTAGAGCAGCATTGGGAGGCTATGCGACGACCGGGCACATCCACTCCACAGCCCACCTCACCAATCTGCTCAATGTCCTCATTCTGACCACCACCCTTGGCAGCCATGGGTCGACCCTGACCTGACAACCATGCCAAAGCCTCGTCGCCCACCTTGAACCACCGAAACAACGAGGCTAACGGTCTACTAACACTTAAGTGACCTGCCAGCGGAACATCGTGCACCGCATGAGTTGTGAGGCCTGGGTGCTCGGCACAAACAGTGGGGTATGAACCGAGCCGGTGCTGGAGCGCTGCACACTGCTGCTCAGGCAGGTGCTCTAGCACATCCACAGCCACCTGACTCATGTCCACCGCCCACTGCTCCACCGAGACATGACAATCCCAACTCTCCTCCACCTGTGCCCCACTGCCCCCCTCTCCTTCTCCACCTTGGCCGCTGCAGACCAACGCAGGGACAGTAGGCTGCTCAGGTGGTTGCCTCACAAACTCCTTTAACAGGTTCACATGACATGTTTCCCCGTCCTCGTGTTCAATAGCCCCGTTCCCACAACTCTCCTCCACCTGGGAACTATTCTTTCACGGAGTGCCATCACGCCCAACCATGTCACTAGGGTGGACAGGTTCTGGGGCCACTCCGGAGCTCACCTCTGGGTCAAGTACCGAGTCGCCAAGAAGAGCCGCTGGATCAAAACTCACAAAACTTCTCCCAACTTTAGCTTTCTCCTTCCGACCGTTCCTCCGCTGGTCTAGAGACTGAGGAATAGGCTGTGCCACCTTAGATGCACAAGATCGGGTGACAACACACGTAATCTGCTGTAATTGACACCTCTCGACCAACTCCTGCCCCTCCCTACTCACGTCGGCCGCCCTCTCGGCAACGACTAAGGGTGGAACCTCAGAAGTAGGCACCGCAAAGTCGTTGCCGAGAAGAAGGTCAACGCCCTCTGCTTGGCAGTTTTTCTACGATTCCAACATCTATCTCTCGTGTCACACCATCAACCACCAGCTCCACTCGAACCAACGGGTATGACCGTGTAGCATTAATACCCTGCACCACAACTACCCGTGCCGTGTTTATAGGTTGGCCTGTAAAGTTTTCATCAGAGTCTGGGATGCACCTGTATCACGCAACAACTCCAACCAATGCTTGCAACCTGCCCAACTCATGCAGCCACGCCCTCTATGGTCGCAAAAAGCATTGCGGACAGGTTTCGAGCCTTCCGGACACTCCTTCACTGGCTGTGCCTCCGCATCTGACATATCACCCCGGGTAAACGCAGAAGACCTCAGAGACACCCCAATGTTGCTAGCCAAAGACACGACTGCTGTAGGTTGGTTACTAGGGCAGGAACGTGCAAAATGCCCCTTGTAATGACACTTAAAACACTCTACTTCACCCTTGGACTTCCCCTGAGGTGGGGAAGGGCCCTGACCTTTCTTAAACGGGACGGTTTTTGGTTTGTGATCAAAATTAGTATCATTGCTCTTACTTTCGTAATTAAATATTGCATCATTGACTCGGGGGGGGGGGGGGGGGGGGTGGAGTGTTACGCCCCTTGTTAACTGCATCGGTCCATTGTGCAGACCCGCACCCACGAATCAGCGATAATCTCAGGTCAGCCAACTCAGCTGCCTTTTGTAGAGTTTTAGGATGTTTTCTTTGAGGTTCAAAGTCAGGTCGCCGCCTGTGCATTTAAAAAATTGCTCTAGAAGGACTAACTGCTCAAGCTCTTCGAAAGTCGTCACCTTCTCTGACCTCAGCCAATTTCTCAAAGCATCAGACAGTTCCCGGGCATGTTCTAGAAAAGTGCACTCACGACCCTTCGTAACACCCCGAAACTTCAACCTATATATCTGGTTGTAACTCGTACGCCCGCAGAACAGCTTCCTTCATACCTTTACCTCATAATCGATGCAAGACTCCAAGGGCAACGCATCATATGCCTTGAGTCCTTTGCCAACCAACCTAGAGGAAACAAGGGCTGCCCACTTAACCTCGGGCCATTGGTGCTCCCGGCACTTCTTCTCAAAACGCAGGAAAAACTCGGTGACACCCGACTCGTCAAATGCAGGGACTAACTTAAGAAGGTGCGATAAAGACTGATCAAGACCTCGATTCCCAGAACCGAGACGTTGCCCTGTCGACTCCACCCGAGACTTCTCAAGCTCTATGTCTGCACAGTACATGGCCTTTCTCTCCTCAGCCTGAATCCTGAGCTCAGCCTCTCGCTGCCGTTGCTCGAGCTCAGCCTAATGCTTTCATTGCTCAAGCTCAGCCTCATGCTGCCGTTGCTCGAGCTCAGCCTCATGCTTTCGTTGCTCAAGCTCAGCCTCATACTTCTGCTGCTGAATCTTAGCCATCTCAAGCTGGAAGAGCATATCTGGAGTTAAACCTTGAGGAGGAGGAGATGCAACAATTGCAGACCCACCCAGTGATCCACCCAGGGGCAAACCACGCTGCCAGTGACTATCGGCCTGCGGGAACGTCCTCGGATCCGGTGTTATAGAGAGTATGATGGGAGTAGAGTGGAGGGGGGGCTTGGCCGAAGGTGCCAAAGCACCCGCTCCACCCTGTGCACCACACACCCCGCCCAGCACACATGCCACCAGGTCACTTCTCGTCATGCTGCTAGTGCCAACATGCCCCATGACCATGGCCAAACACTGGAGACCATACCGATCAATCCCCGACACCCGGTCAACAGTAATAGGCATCTCCAGAAACTTCCTTGCATCCTCCTCACTAGTTACTACTCTAATGTTATCTAACAAACCCAGCTTCATCACCTCAGAGCCTGCTTCCCGTACTGTGTCCTCACTGTGCACTGATCCGTCGTTCGACATAGTGTCCACTGGAAACCCTCAACGTTTATAAAAAAAAAGAAGTACCTAAACTCTCATGTAGCACTATTCACTCAAAAAATGCTTGAAGACAACTCAAGTGCTATACTACGTTGCCAAAAAAACCGGAAACAGAAACACTAAATCAATAATGGAGACACACAAAGTTCTTAACCTACACTAACTAAGAACCCTCAAACCTATTCTAAGTACATGTAAATATCTCTGAGGACGGCGCATGCAATACAATGGGCCGGCAATGAAAACCGTATGCAGAACCCAAGGGGAGTGTGTGCAGTTAATAAGGTTAGATTATGGAAAGAGAGAATCGAGTGAGAGAAACAGTGGTAAAGGGGGTGATCGGGAGAGAGTATGCAAGGGGATGTTAGAAGCACGCGCGCCAAGCCTGTCCTGACGAGGACAGCTCCTGGGGACCCTCATGGAGGAGGTTAGTTACACAGGAGCCCGCAAAGGCACGATGGTCGGCCAATCACGGGCCGAGACGTCATAAGACAGCAGGCGCCACAGGACACAAACCAGACACTACCTCCCCGCTCTAAAAGTCTTTCTCATTCCCACGCTGGTACTATTATCACTACTGTTGATATAAAATATAACCCGTTGTCACAGACGAAAAAAAAACCCACCACTGGACTGTCTGTGACAATGCGATTACTAGGAAAGAAAGAACAACATTCTCTGATAACTGTAGCCCATTTCGATGTCCCTGGCGAGCGCTAGTGGCTAACGATTGGCGATTCCGCCAACGCTGGTAGACGTCACATAATGAATACAGTTGGTACTCCAAGGACTCGAACCTAGGATACTCACACAGAAATTCCGCACACTAAGCATTACGCTATCAAGACAGTTAAAGGTTTATGCACAATCTCACCATATAATATGCATTCTCGAATACTGCATATTTATCTCAGCATGTAAAGTCTTGCTAATAAGTGATGTCTTGGCACCAAGTATAATTCAATCAATAATTGGTATCAGCAATGTCTGCAACTTGATATATTCGTTTCGGGTGTAATATACAAGCATGCCTCTACACTTGCCCACCCTATTCAACATCTGACAGACATTAATACACCAAAGAGTGAGCCAAACATATTGATTGCAGAGTATGACTTATTAGCGCGACCGTGCATACTCTGTATATCCCATGTTTTCTATTATGTTTATAATAGCAACTGGATAAAATATGTATACATTGAAGATAAATAAAGTAATCAACAGCTATCTCGATTAACTCCCTTACTCCCACAGATCCTTCCTAAGTCGAGTAAAGACGGTATCACACGAGAGTTTTTTTAGTCAACATTCGATGATCAACATTTTTCTGGCAACATTTCTGGAATACTTTACACTGGTATCGGAAACTAGACTTACTGTAGATTAATTATGTAGCCATAATATTTCAACCGTTGACCTTATAAGCTGCCAGACCAGTGTTGAGGATAAATGATGAGGGAAAAGTGTTCGTGTGATACCGGCTTAAATCATAAATGTGATCCAGTCTGAAGTAAATTGGTCCTTAGATACTGAAGGGGTTTAACAGTTAATTAAAGAGATGAAGTAACTAATGTTGATGGAGGAAAAGTAGTTAATTAAATTATTAATTAATGTTTGGGTTATTGAATGGTTGAATGAATGGTTGGACAATCCCATTATGATTACCCTCACTACCCCTCCAGTACGATGACGTAATTTGCCTCATATTCTACTTACCAATAGACATTTGCCTCATATTCTACTTACCATTAGACATTTGCCTCATATTCTACTTACCATTAGACATTTGCCTCATATTCTACTTACCATTAGACATTTGCCTCATATTCTACTTACCATTAGACATTTGCCTCATATTCTACTTACCATTAGACATTTGCCTCATATTCTACTTACCATTAGACACTTGCCTCATATTCTACTTACCATTAGACATTTGCCTCATATTCTACTTACCATTAGACATTTGCCTCATATTCTACTTACCATTAGACATTTGCCTCATATTCTACTTACCATTAGACATTTGCCTCATATTCTACTTACCATTAGACATTTGCCTCATATTCTACTTACCATTAGACATTTGCCTCATATTCTACTTACCATTAGACATTTGCCTCATATTCTACTTACCATTAGACACTTGCCTCATATTCTACTTACCATTAGACATTTGCCTCATATTCTACTTACCATTAGACATTTGCCTCATATTCTACTTACCATTAGACATTTGCCTCATATTCTACTTACCATTAGACATTTGCCTCATATTCTACTTACCATTAGACATTTGCCTCATATTCTACTTACCATTAGACATTTGCCTCATATTCTACTTACCATTAGACATTTGCCTCATATTCTACTTACCATTAGACATTTGCCTCATATTCTACTTACCATTAGACATTTGCCTCATATTCTACTTACCATTAGACATTTGCCTCATATTCTACTTACCATTAGACATTTGCCTCATATTCTACTTACCATTAGACATTTGCCTCATATTCTACTTACCATTAGACATTTGCCTCATATTCTACTTACCATTAGACATTTGCCTCATATTCTCTTTACCATTAGATTTTTTGTTTAGCTAATACTCTCCCTCTAGGACTCAAAACGGTACTTACCATCTCAATAATCCCTCCGAATAACATAGGTCTTTCTTAAACTGTATTAAGGGGGGTGACCTGCTTTTTCTTATTTCTCTCCTTTTCTCTCTTTCTCTGACTTGTATCCATTCGGCCCCATTCAGCCAACTATTTTAAGATGTTTATCCCCATCTAGGTGTTGATTTCTTCCTGGCGAGCGATAGCGAGCCAGCATTATATGAAGAAGTCCGGCTTCGCCGGACACATTTTTCTATCGAAAAATGTACAAATTTAGCCTGCTGTCAAAAATATTTAACACATATGCTGGCTCGCTACCGCTCACCAGCAAAAAAATTACACCTGGATGGGGATAAACGTCTTAAACAGTAGGCTGAATGGGGCCGAATGGATACAAGCCTGAGAAAGAGAGAACAGGAGAGAAACAAATGCAGGTCATCCCCCTTAATTCGCCTAATTCAACAAGAATATACAGATGAATAGGTGTCAGTTTGGTGAAGGGGTTAACGATAAGTTATTCATTATTTACTGTATTATTGTTGACTGGAGGTGATCCTATTGTTGACTGGAGGTGATCCTATTGTTGACTGGAGGTGATCCTATTGTTGACTGGAGGTGATCCTATTGTTGACTGGAGGTGATCCTATTGTTGACTGGAGGTGATCCTATTGTTGACTGGAGGCGATCCTATTCCGCACTGGCATATCCTCAACCACACATCCTTCTTTAGTTGCATTAAATCGTCTATTGATTGCCATGATAAAGGCTTTATTGTACTAAATGGAACTATAAACTGAAACTATAAAGATACAAGTGACTGGAGTTTTCGCAGAGAGGCTCCAGTCCTGACGTTATTCTTGTCTTAAAGTGTGCTGGCTTAAGGGGAGATATCCACTTGAGGGATATTTTTCTTGACTCCTTTCTCCCTCATGTTTAGCCCCATTGTTTTTCTAATTTTAAGACGTTCGCCCCATTATTTTGACGATTTTAAGAACTTTCGACCCATTTCTGTCAATTTTAAGACCTTTCGTGCCATTTAGGTGTCGATTTTATCCTGGCGAGCGATAGCGAGCCTGTTATTTAAGGGGAACCGGCTTTCAGCCGGGACATTTTTCTACCGAAAAATGTACAAATTTAACTTGAAAGGGGCTCAAGGGGGTGTAATCTTAAGCTTGATGGATATCTAGAGACCAAACTAAAAACCTCCCCTTAATAATCCAATAGGGTTGACAGCCTCTTAAGTCCTATTTTAATTACTGTAGCTATAAAGATAACTGCGTAATGTGTAAAACAAGGAAATATATATGAATCTATTTTGTACTCTAGCGCCATTCTAAATATTATTATGACTATCATTAGGTGACAATATCAAATATAAATAGAGCCTTAATAAGATACGTAAAGTCGTCTAATGTTACAAGCCAGGGGGAAATTATAATGACGCTATCATATTGAAAGTTTAAGGGAGCCCACCTCGCTTTTGTTGTTCTCTTTCTCTCCCTCTCTCTTTGGCTTGTATCCATTCGCCCTCATTCAGCCTTCTGTTTTAAGACGTTTATCCCCATCCAAGTGTTAATATTTTCCTGGTGAGCGGTAGCGAGCCATTATATATATATTTTGGTTTTGACAGCAAGCTAAATTTGTAATTTTTTCGATAATACAATGCTGGCTCGCTATTGCTCGCTAGGAAGAAATCGACACCTAGATAGGGATAAACGTCTTAAAACAGTTGGCTGAATGGGGCCGGATGGATACAAGCCAGGGAAAGAGAGAAAAGGAGAGAAATATAAAAAAAAAACGGTGGTTAAGCGAAAGACAATTATCAGCCTGTTTACAGATGAGAGAGATACAACTATATACAGGCTAACAGGTAAATGTTTACAGATGAGAGAGATACAACTATATACAGGCTAACAGGTAAATGGAATAATTAATAAACGTTCAAATTGTTCGTTTAGGGGAGATTCTCACTTCAGGATGTTTTTCGGATCTCCTTCTGCCTTATGTTTAGCTCCATTAGTTTAGATATTTTAAGAAGTGTGTCCCATTAGTTTGGCAATTTTAACACCATTTGTCCCATATCTGTCAATGTTAAGACCTTTCGTGCCATTTAGGTGTCGATTTTGTCCTGGCAAGCGATAGCGAGCTTGCAATTTAGGAGGCATCTACCGAAAATTTGACATATATATATCTGGAAGTTGAGTCTTTGGGGTATATCTGGAAGTTGAGTCTTTGGGGTATATCTGGAAGTGGAGTCTTTGGGGTATATCTGGAAGTGAAGTCTTTGGGGTATATCTGGAAGTGGAGTCTTTGGGGTATATCTGGAAGTGAAGTCTTTGGGGTATATCTGGAAGTGGAGTCTTTGGGGTATATCTGGAAGTGGAGTCTTTGGGGTATATCTGGAAGTGAAGTCTTTGGGGTATATCTGGAAGTGGAGTCTTTGGGGTATATCTGGAAGTGGAGTCTTTGGGGTATATCTGGAAGTGGAGTCTTTGGGGTATATCTGGAAGTTGAGTCTTTGGGGTATATCTGGAAGTGGAGTCTTTGGGGTATATCTGGAAGTGAAGTCTTTGGGGTATATCTGGAAGTGGAGTCTTTGGGGTATATCTGGAAGTGAAGTCTTTGGGGTATATCTGGAAGTGGAGTCTTTGGGGTATATCTGGAAGTGGAGTCTTTGGGGTATATCTGGAAGTGAAGTCTTTGGGGTATATCTGGAAGTGGAGTCTTTGGGGTATATCTGGAAGTGGAGTCTTTGGGGTATATCTGGAAGTGAAGTCTTTGGGGTATATCTGGAAGTGGAGTCTTTGGGGTATATCTGGAAGTGGAGTCTTTGGGGTATATCTGGAAGTGAAGTCTTTGGGGTATATCTGGAAGTGGAGTCTTTGGGGTATATCTGGAAGTGAAGTCTTTGGGTATATCTGGAAGTGGAGTCTTTGGGGTATATCTGGAAGTGAAGTCTTTGGGGTATATCTGGAAGTGAAGTCTTTGGGGTATATTGGAAGTGGAGTCTTTGGGGTATATCTGGAAGTGGAGTCTTTGGGGTATATCTGGAAGTGGAGTCTTTGGGGTATATCTGGAAGTGAAGTCTTTGGGGTATATCTGGAAGTGGAGTCTTTGGGGTATATCTGGAAGTGGAGTCTTTGGGGTATATCTGGAAGTGAAGTCTTTGGGGTATATCTGGAAGTGGAGTCTTTGGGGTATTTATTTAAGCTTGATGGAGGTCTAGGGTGCAAACTAAAAATCTCACCATACGAGAGGGAGGGGAGAGGGTGGTAGGGGAGGTGTGAAGGGGGGGAGGGGGTACTGTTAAGGGGGTACTACTCGCTTTTCATGGACCCCCTTCTCCCTCATGTTTAGAATATTGGTTTTGAGGTTTTAAGATTTTCGTGCCATTAGTTTGTCGATTTTAAGACCTTTCGCCCCATTTCTTCGTCAATAGTATGGCCTTTCGTGCTGTTTAGGTGTCAATTCTTTCCTGGCAAGCGATAGCGAGCCTCTAATTTTAGAAGTAACCGGCCTTTGGCCAGGACATTTGTCTACCGAAAAATGTACACACTTATCTTTAAAGGGGTCTAGGGGGTGTTTTTCTAAGTTTGATGGAGATCTAGGGTGCAAACTAAACCTCTCCCCTTACGAGAGGGAGGGGAGAGGGTGGTAGGGGATGTGGGTGGGAGGGGAGGGTGGGGGGGGGGAATTGTACTGTGAAGGGAGGGGGGGGGGGGGGTTATTTACATATAAATGGTGAAGCCCCCCGGACCTGTCATCGAGTTAAGGTTTCGGGGATATGTGGATGTGATAGGTGTCAGGTGAGGCCGAGGAGGGGAGGGTGAGGGCTGGATGGGTGGACGGCTGGATGGATGGATGCTTAATTGGATGGATGGGTAACTGAGTGGTTGGTTGGTTGATTAGGTGGTTGAATGATTGGTTGGTTGATTAAGTGGTTGGATAAATGGTTGAATGAATGGTTGGATAATTGAGTGGTTGATTAATTGGTTGGGTTATTGAGTGGTTGAATGATTGTTTGGGTTATTGAGTGGTTGGATAAATGGTTGGGTTATTGAGTGGTTGAATGATTGTTTGGGTTATTGAGTGGTTGACTGATTGTTTGGGTTATTGAGTGGTTGAATGATTGGTTGGGTTATTAAGTGGTTGAACGATTGGTTGGTTGATTGAGTGGTTGTATAAATGGTTGAGTTATTAGGTGGTTGAATGAATGGTTGGGTTATTGAGGGGTTGAATAAATGGTTTAATTATTGAGTGGTTGAATGAATGGTTGAGTTATTGAGGGGTTGAATGAATGGTTGAGTTATTGAGGGGTTGAATTAATGGTTGAGTTATTGAGGGGTTGAATGAATGGTTGGGTAAATGAATGGTTGAGTTATTGTATGGTTGAATGAATGGTTCTTAATAAAGTTGATAGAGTAAAGGTAGTTAATTAAATTATTAATGAATGGTTCGGTTATTAATTGCTTGAATGGTTTGCTAATTGAATAGTTGAATGAATTATTAAGCAAAACATGGGTGTATGGAGTAATCACTCCCTTTACTACAAGACCTTTTCTCTTTGTTTAAGGGAGCCCACCTCACTGTTTTCTCTTTCTCTCCCTCTCTCTCTGGCTTGTATCATTAGGCCCCATTCAGCCTACTGTTTTAAAACGCTTACCCCCATCCAGTTGTTAATATTTTCCTGGCGAGCGGTAGCGAGCCAGCATATATATATTTTTGTTTTGACAAGCTAAAATTTAAAAAAAAATCGATAGAAAAAGTCACAGACTATATATTCCTGTTGCTAGAACTAACTTAATGAAGAGAACATTTAGACACAAAGGTGTTTACATGTGGAACAGTATAATGGGAAAAATAGATATTCAATGTAATTTTGATTCATATTACAAGAGGCTTAAAGGTTACCTACTAAACAAATGATTATACAAGATAATGTTTAATGTCATGGGTATGAACACATTACTATTAGTCAGGACACTGTCAATATTACTGTATAGGGATTCCTTGTATGTTATTTGTTTTCTTTATCTTTTGCTAATGCACTTTTTCTGTTTTTCGTTTGATGACTCAATATTTGTATAAAACATCGATTAATGAGGACATATATGCCGCATGGCATCCGATCCTCATTGGCACATTGAATGTAAATATGTTGTAATGTTAACAGTTGTTTTATGTATTAGGAAATTGTGACAATAAAGTATTTTGAATTGAATTGAAATTAAATGAGTGGATGTTCAATAGGTTTCTGTTTGGATGGGTGACTGATTTAATTAAAGTCGAGATCGTTGAGTGCCTGAGCAATTCCGGGATTTCATTATATGGTAGTGTATCTGGTGTGCAGGCCCATGGCCATACCCATTGTTCTCTTGATATTATAACATGCAGATCAATCAAACCATTTTACTACATTTTATCCAGGGTTTTATACAAAATAGTTTTATATGATTGTAGTTTGTTTTCATTTGTGCCCATTAATCTACTAATATTGATCATGAACTACCTAGTCATGTCTCCTAAATGTTCATCACTTATTGCCTACTTCCTTCAACAAAGTAATCATCACTCACTGCCACATTAAATATTGCTCACTGCTCACTTAGCACTACATTTATTATTCAAATTATTTCACTCGGTTATTTTTCTCTTTCATTCCAAGCATCTACATTTAATAATCACTTTTTACTCAGTCCCTTAACATCCAATCATCCTTCATCACCCTTTCATTTTCCCTACATTGTATGACTCAATATTCCACCAAAGTCATTATAGATAGCGCCATCGAACTTGACAATTATCTTGATCTCTGACCTCTTCGTAACTCAAAAGGACCTTGAGCAAACTGGCTGTAAATGTCCACACCTAACTCCTGGTGGACTCTTCCCAAATGATAGAAATGTTAGCCCGATTGCTTTCATTGATTTTGAGTTACAATAAGTTAAAAGGTCCATATTATTGTCAAGTTCGTTGGAGCTACCTTTAGTCATTATTCTTCCCCCTTCATGTTCATCTAATTATGAGTCATTTCCTTTTCCGCTCCACTAACTTATTACCCGTTAAGGGGGAGGTAGTCGCTGTTGCTGGGCCCCCTTCTCCTTCATGTTTAGCATATTAGTTTTGAAATTTAAACACATTCGTTCCATTAGTTTGGCGACTTTAGGATTTTTCGCCTCATATCTTTGTCAATATTAAGATTTTTAGGCTTGATGGAGGACTAGCGAGGAAACTCGAAAATAAATAATAAAATACATGTATAGACCAAAAAAACAAGCACTACCCCCTTAATGTAATCCCCCAAAGTCAGTATTCTTGCTCCTGGGTCATTTACATATAATTATCCCGCCCGTCCAGCGTCACTCCACAGAGTAATTATCACTAACTTCTCCGTTCATTTACCCCCAACCCACCTATAGTCGGCTTCAGAGAGTGTTGCCATCCACCAATTTACAATTCCGAAAAATCAGCTTCCAAAGTCTGCTAGATTTGCCCCTAATCCGCTAGATTGATATTTATTTGGTATTCATTGAATACAATAATTGAGTGGATATATACACTAATTTAGATGTTCTGGGATTTGCAAAAACTGCTTTAATTGCCACCCAAAAACCAGCACCAAAAAATAAATAAAAAATAAAAAAATAAAACAAAAATAATATACCGGTATATATATATATATCCCTTTCAGTACCGGTGACGTCTTTTATATTTGATTTAAGCTACATTTAGACGATTATATAAAGCTTAGGAAGTAGGCTATATATGGTAGCTAAAAGGATTATATGCTAGTATGTAGCCTTTTTATTGACAAACGTCCTTCTTAAGCTTAACAAAATGGTCTAATACTTGCCAGAATGTAATGAAAAGGATGCCACCGGTACAGTATGGGAAGTATAACCACTCCTTTCTAAATGTGTGGCTGTACTGTGACTTAGGCATATATGATATTTGAAATATATCAGGATTCTCACTCAAGAATAATCTACCACCAGTAAACACAACTGGTTATAGACTACCCCCATCCCTAAGCTAGTAGGCCTTTGAGTGGAATTTGAAATCATGGTGGTAACACAGGCTCTGCCACAAATATATTATTACACAATTAATGCAGGCACTTGCGCTTTTAATCTATGGAAAAACAACTCAATCCGACAATCAGGGAGCATAACTGAATAATACGAACACTGTTACAATGCATGACAATAATAAATAACTGATGCGGGTACAATAACTAACTCAAAGATGGTACCATCGCTTCTTTAACAAATAAAGAGACTCGCTCTAGATCGCATGATAAGGCAGCCAATAAAAACACAAAGTACTCATTGCGTCACAGGAAGATCCCTTGTTCATTTCACGAATAAACTAATTCACACTGGTCTGGTACAAGTAACCAAAAATCAGCAATATGCCTATGTGTAGGTGCATTTACTAAGAAAAACACTAGAATTTCGCCAGATACTTCGTAAGGCAAATAAAAAAAGCTAGAAAGCCGCCAGATACTTTGTAAGCCTAAGAAACCGCTAAAAATCCGCCAGATACTTTGTAAACCTGCCAGAAATCCCGCTATCCGCTAGATAGCAAATTTAACCGCCAGATGAGGACCCAAAACCACTAGATCTGGCGAAAATCCGACAACTGGGAACACCGTGCAGCCACTGCCTTCAACTACCGTCACTCCGAAGAGTTTATTTATTGGCCGATTCATTTATTGATTAAATATTTGTTTAGCTTTCTCCCTAGACATCCATCAATCTTATAAAACATCCCCAAGATCCCCCTTGTAGATAATTTTGTAAATTTTTTGGTAGACAAATATTTCGGCCAAAGGCCGGTTCTCTTAACACAATGACTGCCGGGACTTGTCATAAGACAATTTCAGGTTCGCAATCGCTCGCCAGGAAAAAAATGCCACCTAAATGGCACGAAAGCTTTTAAGCTATTCAGCTATTACAAAGGCCTTGAAGAGAAATGTGTTATTATTTATGAAGCTTGGCCTATACCGTAATGTTGAGTATATATAATAGTGTAGTATTTGTGTTGCAGTAAGTATAGGCAAATTACTTACTATGGGATTTAACTTTCCAATGGGGAATGGAGTTCTCGCAGAGAGGCTCTGGTCCTGACGTTCTTCTTGACTTACAGTGTGCTGGCTTAATAACCCAATAGGATTAATACCCTCTGAAGTCCTATTTTAACTAACTAAGTAAACTTTCCGTCTGATAAAGAGTCAACTCGTTTTGCCCTACATTCCCACCACATACTTATTAACTTCGTCCCACTTAGAAAAACTAGCTTAACCCCTTCTGTACTGGTGCCGTCCTTTTAACTTTATTCTGGCTACTATTTGACGATTTCTTAAGTTTAAAAATAACATCCAGAAATTAACAGGCTTCGAACTTTCTCCACTTAACCCATTTAACTACCACGATCCTTCTCAAACTGAATATATTCGTCTAAATATAGCTAGAAAAAAATTAAAAGACGTCGCGGAATAGAAGGGGTTAAGATTTAAGAATGTTCTCACAGGAAGTCGATTAAACGTGTTTATGGTTAAAAATCCTATGCTAAAACCAATTTTCTATACTTTCTCTTATTTTAGTAACTTGGATTAAAGAGGGTAAGGTTTATTTATTGCTTTGTGTATTTATATACAGTATACATCTATAAAGGGGAGGCTCCACCTTAGTAGGATAATCCCAGTTTATATTATTTGATACCAGTTCTTTAAGGAATATCTGGTGCAATTTTCATCACCTTATGTGCGCGCGTGCGACGCAGCAAAATATTTTTTTTACCAATATTTAATCCAAAGATCATATATTTACCAATAGAAATCGCCTGTTTTTTGTTTAAAGTAGCCTATCTATATTACCTACAAATGTGCAAGATTCGTTTTCCCCAATGATACATACAAGCGTGGACAAAAATATTGAATGTATGTGTATTGTGTATGGTATCTGCGCCCAATATTACAAAAACAAATATTTGCTGAAAAAAACATAGTTGTAAACACACAGTCCTTTTTATGCAAAGTTGCGTAGATTACATATGGAACTTGTCTGCCAAGTATGGACGATATCGAGTAATATTCATGAGTACAGTTGATTTTACATGTCGATACGACATTTATCGCAGAAAAAGCAAAAGAAATTGCAAGTTAAATTTTGAGATAGAAATCTGGGTAAGATGTTTTAGTTACCGCTATAATATCGTTCTCTGATACACAGTGTAAAAGAAAATGGAGCTGCCAGAGAATATTTGGGTAACAATAATAATTTTTATTAGTTTTTATCTCTCATATACAAAAACAAAAAAAAACCTTAGAGGGGGAGGTGGGGATTTTTTTTTTTTGGGGGGGGGGGATTGGAGATATCAGATAGTAATTTTTTCTCTTCCCTTTCATGTTATTACACTGTAGGAAGTATTATAGCTACAAACATAAAATATAAGTTTCGGTGGAGTGATATATAGGTTTGGGGGGGATTGGAGGGAGGGGGGGGGGGGGGGTTGAAGATGTAGGATGGTGTTTTTTACTCTTCACTTGCACTTTCCTACACCTTAGGAAGGATTTAAAAAAACAAAAAAAACAAAATGTTTTCAGGGTCCCATAAGGTGTAGCCTCCCCTTAATTATTTTTTTAGTTTCCTCACTAGACTTCCATCAAGTTATAAAAAATCCCCCCCCCCAAAAAAAAAAACACCCTTCGAAACAAATGCGTACATTTCTCGGTAGAAAAATATCCTGGCTGAAGGCCGACTCCTCTTAAAAAATAAAACAAAAACAGACACCTAAATAGAAAGAAATGTCCTAATATTGACAAAAAATGAGGTGAAAGGTTTTTAAATCGCCAAACTAATGGACCAAACATCTTAAAATCTCAAAACGTATGGGGCTAACCATGAGAAAGAAGCGAGTCCAGAAAATCCAACTAATTTCCCCTTAACATACAGTCCCCTTTTTCTCCCCCCCCCCCCCTAGGGTGAGGTGATCAGCCACAACATTAGCGGCGGAGTGATCGTGAGTGACTCTACCTTGGCCCTGCAGAAGGTGAAGCGCGAGAGGTCCGGAGTGTATCAGTGTAGTGCCAGTAATGTGGAGGGAGACACCACCAGCCCTCCTGTCAACATCACCATCAAATGTACGTAAACTATCTTAAGGGGGCCCACCTCGCTTATTTCTCTTTCTCTCCTCTGTTTGGCTTGTATTCATTCCGCCCCATTCAGACTACTGTTTTAAGACTTTTTCCCCCATCCAGGTATCAATATTTTCCTGGCAAGCGGTAGCGAGCCAGTATATATGTATTTTTGGTTTGACAGGAAGCTAAATTTGTACAGTTTTCGATAGAAAAATTTCTCCGGCAAAGCCGAATTTCTCCATACAATGCTGGGTCGCCCTCGCTCGCCAGGAAGAACTCGTCAACTTGATGGGAATCACGTCTTAAAACAGTTGGCTGAATGGGGCCCAATGGATACAAGTCACAGAAAGAGAGAAAAGGAGAGAATTAACAAAAAAGAACAGGTGACCACCCTAGCCAAAAACCTCTCCAACAACTTTTCTTCCTTGTCTTTACCTCCCCTTTTCCACTCTGATGGCACAACCATCACTTCTTCCTCTGACAAAGCTGAACTCTTTGCTCAAACTTTTGCCAGAAACTCTACCTTGGATGATTCCGGTGCTATTCCTCCCTCTCCACCCCCCTCTCTCTTACTTATGCCTAATATCCTAATCTCTTCTAAAGATTTACTTTCTACCCTCTCTGGGCTTAATACTAAGAAGGTGTACGGTCCGAACGGTGTTCCTCCTGTTGTACTTAAAAACTGTGCTTCCGTGCTGACCTCCTGCCTAGGCAAACTCTTTCGTCTCTGTCTCTCCTCTAACGTCTTTCCTTCTTGCTGGAAGTTTGCTCTCATTCAAATTGTCCCAAAGAAGGGTGACCGCTCTCAACCCTCCAACTATCATCCAATTGCTCTCATCTCTTGTATCTCTAAAGTTTTTGAACAAAACACATATTATGGCTTCCAAAATTTCTTAAGCATTCTCTTCTCATTAATCTGCTCTCCGATCGCCCGTATGGGTTTCTTTAAGGGCTCGCTTACTGGGGGATCTTCTTTCATATCTGACTCACGCGGGGGTTCATTCCAAACTTTCGGGGACTTCGTGTGCGAGACTTTTTCTGGTCTGCACTAGATATATCGAAGGCCTCTCGATAAAGTCTGGCACAACTCTTTAATTTCCAAACTGCCCTCCTTCGGTTGTCTGTCCCTCAATCTGCTGCCTTTGTCATCTAATCTGCCTTTCCGGCCGGTGCCATAGCTGCGGTTGTATTGTTCGTGGACGCGACCATCGCTCATTTCCTCATCCTATCAACTCGGGTGTTCCTCCCCAGGGGTCTGGCCTATCTCCCATTCTCTTTATAATTTTGATAAATTATCTTCTCAACTGAACATCCAGTCCCGTCCATTCATATGCAGACAACTTCTACTTTACACCACTCAATGAGTTTTCTGAAACGCCCCAGCCAGCTAGTCTCCTCAAAATGAGAACGTAAATGAAGCCATAAAATCTTATCTTCTGATTCTCAGCTTACTATATCCAATTGGGGGGTGTGTCGGGTGGGGTTAGAAGGAAAATCTTGTTGCATGGTAATGCTACCAAAACTCAAATTTATCCATCTTACTTACCCGTTAGGAACCTCCAGAGGGGAGCTATCACTTATTCTTCAATAATATAAAAATACCACCCTTCATCTTCCTTATTCATATTATATTCTCGGTTGTCTCTTTTTCTTCTTCACTCACTTGGAAAGATTGTCCATATTTTACTGTCATTTATTTTTCTATCATTTTGCTAGTAGGTGTGTCAATGCCTCCCAGAAGAAAGCTGGTGGTTGTGCTCAACGCGCCTCAAGGGGTTCTGTTACCCCTGCGCAGCTTCTTGCTCTGTAACTGGGGCAAAACGTGATCCTTGTATGGAGTATGTATCATATGTTTGGGGAGGAATCCTCTCACCACCGCCACTCCTAGAGAAAGTAGAAAGAAAAGATCCTTCTTCATATCATTAATTCCATCCACTCACCAACCTCTTTGCAATTCTCTCTCTCGCTTCGCCCCGCACTGTTGCATCTTCTCTCGCTTATTCTATCGCTACTACAAGAATCAGTGTTCCATCGGAGCTTTCAAAGTGTAGTTACCACCTCCTCTACGTAGGGTACGGTACTACCCCGCCTGGCATCACAATCCCACCCCTACTCGTGTTGCAACTCTCCATACCCACAGACGTGATGTGGTGAAAACCACGCTATGCTCAGACCTGTTCTTATATTCTAACTGCTGAGCTCTGGAACTATCGCCACAGGAATCAGTCGTTTCCCTCTTCCTAGTGAAATTAAAATGGCTTCATAACTCCGTGTTGTCCAGGCATTTTAGCTCGAAACGTCCTCTTGATTTCGGATAACCTGTCACTCTGTGGAATCTGAGGGAGGCACTTCGCTCAGGCAGTGATGACCTTGTGTCTCCCTCATTCACATAGAAAAACAAAATTACCATATACCCTTACTGGTTGTTCTTGTTAGGTAGTCGGAGGGGAAAAAGGTTGTATAATAACTAAGGACAGGGGTCGGGGGTATATTCATGTGTAGTGCCAGTAATGTGGCGAGGGAGACACCACCAGCACTCCTGTCAACATCACCATTAAATTGTAAACGCAAGCTTTATATAACCAGTATAAGATGTAATAAAACACACATGTAAAAAATCAGGGGGGTAAGCATATCAGAAGATTTGTTTAAAGCGGCAACAAATTGTGTGCCATTTTACTCTTTTAAGTGTTACGCTCACCAAGAAGACAACTACGTAAGCGATCTCATATGAATCCTTGAGATCCTAATGCTTAATTAGAAATGACTTTAGATTATCTATAGCAAGGTTTAATTTAGTGTGGGTTCCATACCGTAAGCGTACTGCCTTAATAGAGAGTAATCTATAGTACTCCTTTGTGTACAGTTGATTTTAATCGGGATCCGCTTTGCGGATTATCTGTTAGGATTTTCAGATTTGTTTTCTTTTTCTTGAATTGCCTAACTTTATCTCATCAAGGCTGTCACATATTACTCGTATAACTAGTTGATAATTACAACACCCTCTTGCTCTCTATTCCCTTCAGACACCCCCCGATGCGCTGTGTCCCCCTCTCTCCGTGGCGTGGGACTGTTGGAGGGTCTCAATGTGACCTGTCAGGTGGACGCTGACCCTCCCGACGTCTCCTTCTCTTGGACCTTCAATAACTCGGTCAGGCGGGAGCAGAGCAAGACCATTGGTAGCAACAGGTGAGCAGGATGGATGAAAACTTTTATTTACAATATCGGAAGGTCTGTCCCAATTTCGTGAATGCATATCAGAAATGAGGTACAGAGGTCCTTTATGGCCAGCCTAAACCCTGACTGAAGCCCATAAAGGCTAACCAAAATTCCTACCAATTATACCTGCCGCTCTCGATCGGTTCCGATAGGGATATTGAATGGCCTAACTGAGCGTCGCAAATACCCTTCTCCCACAAGAATCGGACAAAATGGCTAGTGCAGTGAATCTATTGATTATTACATGTATGGTATTATGTTGTTACTGGCAAGTGTTTGACTGAAAATCAAGATACCGTGGTGTCAAATCCCACCAATATATTTATGTACGGTAGGCTGGATTATTCTATAAACCTCTCTGGATAGTAAACCCTTCACTAACGGTTTGAGGTTTACTCACCTGCCGGACGGTCTAATCCTTTTAGCAGTATGATGTCATTTTTTAATTTGTTTTTACTAACGCCAGATGTTTTTATTTCAAATTACTATAGCGGTCCTTTGCCATCTACAATTAGTAAACGGTTTCATATGGATTAGAAAGGGTCTGTGGAGGTAAAATATATAATTTAGTTATGTTATACCTGCTTAACTGTTCGAGGGGGGGGGGGGATAACAGAAAGGCCTATTATTAAACTGACAAAAGGAGTTAATAGGATTGATTGACAAGTTATGGCCGGTGTCATTTTTGGTGATAGGATGCCGAGCCAGCGATAGATAGATAGATAGATATATAGATAGATAGATAGATAGAGAGAGAGAGAGAGAGACTTGGTAACTTTGATATTCTAGACTCTCAACATTTTTCTGACAAGCAGTAGGTTAAGTGAGGCACAGCGGGGAGGTATCTACTAGATCAACAGACGAGAGAGAGAGAGAGAGTTAAGAGTTACACAGATACTCAGCAGACCACACAGATCTTGCGGTCCCAACTAGGTGGTCCGCCCTTAATACTACTAGACAGGGACAGTTTATAGTGGAAGAATAGGACAGTAATGTAGAAGGCTCTTTCCCCACCCTCCGCTCCCTCCGGCTAAAAAGCCGTACCGGAAAATAGGATGAAATGTAAGCTTATGAGTCAGGAAATGCCGACAAGGAAAGTTTGTATATAGAATAGGAAGAAATTAGTTTGAAAGGGAAGTTACACATGCCTACTGATTAATTTATATTAATCCAATCTCCATTCGTCTTTTCTTAAACGTATCAATAGAATTCCTGTCGACCACCTCCCTTGGTAAAATATTCCACTATTTAACCACATTGTAATATGTGAAGAAATGTTGTGTCACATCTAAGGATGCCTTTTTTCTAACTAATTTCATTTCATTACCTCGTGTTGTAGCATTATTATTTATCGTTTACAGTGCACATATATTATCGTGTACAGTGCACATATATTATCGTGTACAGTTCACATATATTATCGTGTACAGTGCACAT
>CM064566.1:37546341-37588841 GCA_032716605.1 Paralithodes platypus
GCAGGAAAAACCGGTGACACCCGACTCGTCAAATGCAGGGACTAACTTCAGAAGGTGCGGATAAGCACTGATCAAAGACCTCGATTCCAAGAACCGAGACGTTTTTTCCCATGTCGACTCCAACCGAGACTTCTCAAGCTCTATGTATGACAAAGTAAATGGCCTTTCTCTCCTCAGCCTGAGTACTGAGCTCAGCCTCTCGCTGTCTTTCCGGTTGCTCGGAGCTCAGCCTAATGCTTTCGTCGGTCAAGCTCAGCATCATGCTGCCGTTGCTCGAGCTCAGCCTCATGCTTTGTTTGCTCAAAGCTCCAGCTTAATACTTCTGCTGCTGGAATCTTAGCCAATCAAAGCTGGAAGAGCATATCTGGGAGTTTAAACCTTGAGGAGGAGGAGATGCAACAATTGCAGACCCACCCAGTGATCCACCCAGGGGCAAACCACGCTGCCAGTGACTATCGGCCTGCGGGAAAGTCCTCGGATCGGTTGTATAGAGAGCATGATGGGAGTAGAGTGGAGGGGGGATTGGCCGAAGGTGCCAAAGCAACCGCTCCACCCTGTGCACCACACACCCCGCCCAGCACACATGCCACCAGGTCACTTCTCGGTTCATGCTGCTAGTGCCCAACATGACCATGACCACTGCGCCAAAACACTGGAGACACCATACCGATCAATCCCCGACACCCGGTCAACAGGAATAGGCATCTCCAGAAACTTATGCATCCTCCTAAATAAGTTACTACTCTAAATGTTATCGCAAACAAACCCAGCTTCCTCAACTCAGGAGCCTGATTTACGTACTGTGTCCTCACTGTGCACTGATCAGTCGTTCGCCATAGTGTCCACGGGAAACCGTCCTCAACGTTTATAACAAAAAAGAAGTACCTAAAACTCTCATGTAGCACTATTCACTCAAAAAATGCTTGAAGACAACTCAAGTGGCTATACTAAGTTGCCAAAAAAAAACGGAAACAGAAACACTAAAATCAAATAATGGAGACACACAAAGTTCTTAACCTACACTAACTAAGAAACCCTCAAACCTATTCTAAGTACATGTAAATATCTCTGAGGACGGCGCATGCAAATACAATGGGGCCGGCAATGGAAAACCGGCGTATGCAGAACCCAAGGGGAGTGTGTGCAGTTAATAAGGGTAGATTATGGAAAGAGAGAATCGAGTGAGAGAAACAGTGGGGAAAGGTGGGGTTGATCGGGATGGTTGAGAGGTATGCAAGGGGATGTTAGAAGCACGCGCGCCAAGCTGGTCCTGACGAGGACAGGCTCCTGGGGGACCTCATGGACGAGGTTAGTTACACAGGAGCCCTCGCAAAGGCACGATGGTCGGCCAATCACGGGCCGAGACGTCATAAGACAGCAGGCGCCACAGGACATAAACCAGACACTACCTCCCCCCTTCTAAAAGTCTTTCTCATTCCCACGCTGGTACTATTATCCACTACTGTTGATATAAAATATAACCCGTTGTCACAGACGAAAAAAAAACCCCCAATGGACTGTCTGGGACAATGCGCGATTACTAGGGAAAGACGAAGAACAACATTCTATGATAACTGTAGCCCATTTCGATGTCCCTGGCGAGCGCTAGTGGCTAACGAGTGGCGATTCCGCCAACGCTGGTACGACGTCACATAATGAATACAGTTGGTACTCCAAGGACTCGAACCTAGGATACTCACACAGAAATTAAGCACCACTAAGCATTACGATATCAAGACAGGTACAGGTTTATGCACAATCTCACCAGATAATATGGCATTCTCGAATACTGCATTTATTTATCTCAGCATGTAAAGTCTTGCTAAGAAGTGATGTTATTGGACACCAAGTATAATTCAATCAATAATTGTTGATCAGCAATGTCGGCAACTTGATTATATTCGTGTCGGGTGTAATATACAAGCATGCTCGCACTTTTCTTGCCCACCCTATTCAACAGCTGACAGACATTAATACAACAAAGAGTGAGCCAAACATATTGATTGCAGAGTATGACTTATTAGCAGGACCGTGCATACTCTGTATATCCCATGTTTTCTAGTAGTTTTATAATAGCAACTGCGAATAAAACTGTATACAGTGAAGATAAATAAAGTAAATCAACAGCTATCTCGATTGACTCCCTTAACCCACAGATCCTTCCTAAGTCGAGTAAAAAAAAGACGGTATCACACGAGAGTTTTTTTAGTCACCATTCGAGGATCAACATTTTTCTGGCAACATTTCTGGGAATACTTTACACTGGTATTCGGAAACGAGACTTACTGTAGATTATATTAAGTATGTAGCCATACGATTTCAACCGTTGACCTTATAAGCTGCCAGACCAGTGTTGAGGATAAATGATGAGGGAAAAGTGTTGATGTGATACCGGCTAACTTCATAAAATGTGATCCAGTCTGAAGTAAATTGGTCCTTAGACTACTGAAGGGGTTTAAACAGTTCATTAAACGAGAGAAAGTAAACTAATGTTGATGGAGGAAAAAGTATCGGTAATTAAATCATTAATGAATGTTTGGGTTATTGAATGGTTGAATGAATGGTTGGACAATACCATTATGATGACCCTTCACTACCCCTCCAGGCGATGACGTAATTTGCCTCAATATTCTTCTATTACCATTAGACATTTGCCTCATATTTATACTTGCCATAAGCCATTTGCCTCATATTCTAATTACCAGTAGAAATGTGCCCTATATTCTACTTACCATTAGACATTTGCCTCATATTCTACTTACCATTAGACATTTGCCTCATATTCTACTTACCATTAGACATTTGCCTCATATTCTACTTATCATTAGGAAACTTGCCTCATATTCTACTTACCATTAGACATTTTGCCTCATATTCTACGTACCATTAGACATTTGCCTCATATTCTACTTACCATTAGACATTTGCCTCATATTCTACTTACCATTAGACATTTGCCTCATCATTCTACTTACCATTAGGAAATTTGCCCCCCTCATATTCTGAATTACCATTAGACTCATTTGCCTCTTATTCTAATTACCATAGGACATTTCGACTCATATTCTACTTACCATTAGACACTTGCCTCATATTCGACTTACCCAATTAGACATGTGCATCATATTTCTACGTACCATTAGACATTTGCCTCTTATTCTTACTTACCATTAGACATTGTGTCTCATTTATTCTACTTCCCATTAAGACATTTGCCTCATATTCTACTTAACATTAGACATTTGCTACTCATATTCTACTTACCATTAGACATGTGCCTCATATTCTACTTACCATTAGACATTTGCCTCATATTCTACTTACCATTAGACATTTGCCTCATATTCTACTTACCATTAGACATTTGCCTCATATTCTACTTACCATTAGACATTTGCCTCATATTCTACTTACCATTAGACATTTGCCTCATATTCTACTTACCATTAGACATTTGCCTCATATTCTACTTACCATTAGACATTTGCCTCATATTCTACTTACCATTAGACATTTGCCTCATATTCTCTTTACCATTAGATTTTTTGTTTAGCTAATACTCTCCCTCTAGGACTCAAAACGGTACTTACCATCTCAATAATCCCTCGAATAACATAGGTCTTTCTTAAACTGTATTAAGGGAGGTGACCTGCTTTTTTTAATTTCTCTCCTTTTCTCTCTTTCTCTGACTTGTATCCATTCGGCCCCATTCAGCCAACTATTTTAAGACGTTTATCCCCATCTAGGTGTTGATTTCTTCCTGGCGAGCGATAGCGAGCCAGCATTATATGAAGAAGTCCGGCTTCGCCGGAAACATTTTTCTATCGAAAAATGTACAAATTTAGCCTGCTGTCAAAAACATTTAGCAAATATGCTGGCTCGCTACCGCTCACCAGTAAAAAAATTACACCTGGATGGGGATAAACGTCTTAAACAGTAGGCTGAATGGGGCCGAATGGATACAAGCCTGGAGAAAGAGAGAACAGGAGAGAAACAATGCAGGTCATCCCCCTTAATTCGCCTAATTCAACAAGAATCTACAGATGAATAGGTGTCAGTTTGGTGAAGGGGTTAACGATAAGTTATTCATTATTTACTGTATTATTGTTGACTGGAGGTGATCCTATTGTTGACTGGAGGTGATCCTATTGTTGACTGGAGGTGATCCTATTGTTGACTGGAGGTGATACTATTGTTGACTGGAGGTGATCCTATTGTTGACTGGAGGTGATCCTATTGTGGACTGGAGGCGATCCTATTCCGCACTGGCATATCCTCAACCACACATCCTTCTTTAGTTGCATTAAATCGTCTATTGATTGCCATGATAAAGGCTTTAGGTACTAAATGGAACTATAAACTGAAACTATAAAGATACAAGTGACTGGAGTTTTCGCAGAGAGCTCCAGTCCTGACGTTATTCTTGTCTTAAAGTGTGCTGGCTTAAGGGGAGATATCCACTTGAGGGATATTTTTCTTGACTCGTTTAGCCCCATTGTTTTTCTAATTTTAAGACGTTCGCCCCCTTATTTTGACGATTTTAAGAACTTTCGACCCATTTCTGTCAATTTTAAGACCTTTCGTGCCATTTAGGTGTCGATTTTATTCCTGGCGAGCGATAGCGAGCCTGTTATTTAAGGGTAACCGGCTTTCAGCCGGGACATTTTTCCACCGAAAAATGTACAAATTTAACTTGAAAGGGGCTCAAGGGGGTGTAATCTTAAGCTTGATGGATATCTAGAGACCAAACTAAAAAAACCTCCCCTTAATAATCCAATAGGGTTGACAGCCTCTTAAGTCCTATTATAATTACTGTAGCTATAAAGATAACTGCGTAATGTGTAAAACAAGGAAATATATATGAATCTATTTTGTACTCTAGCGCCATTCTAAATATTATTATGACTATCATTAGGTGACAATATCAAATATAAATAGAGCCTTAATAAGATACGTAAAGTCGTCTGATGTTACAAGCCAGGGGGAAATTATAATGACGCTATCATATTGAAAGTTTAAGGGAGCCCACCTCGCTTTTGTTGTTCTCTTTCTCTCCCTCTCTCTTTGGCTTGTATCCATTCGCCCTCATTCAGCCTTCTGTTTTAAGACGTTTATCCCCATCCAAGTGTTAATATTTTCCTGGCGAGCGGTAGCGAGCCATCATATATATATTTTGGTTTTGACAGCAAGCTAAATTTGTAATTTTTTCGATAATACAATGCTGGCTCGCTATTGCTCGCTAGGAAGAAATCGACACCTAGATAGGGATAAACGTCTTAAAACAGTTGGCTGAATGGGGCCGGATGGATACAAGCCAGGGAAAGAGAGAAAAGGAGAGAAATATAAAAAAAACGGTGGTTAAGCGAAAGACAATTATCAGCCTGTTTACAGATGAGAGAGATACAACTATATACTATACAGGCTAACAGGTAAATGTTTACAGCTGAGAGAGATACAACTATATACAGGCTAACAGGTAAATGGAATAATTAATAAACGTTCAAATTGTTCGTTTAGGGGAGATTCTCACTTCAGGATGTTTTTCGGATCTCCTTCTGCCTTATGTTTAGCTCCATTAGTTTAGATATTTTAAGAAGTGTGTCCCATTAGTTTGGCAATTTTAACACCATTTGTCCCATATCTGTCAATGTTAAGACCTTTCGTGCCATTTAGGTGTCGATTTTGTCCTGGCAAGCGATAGCGAGCTTGCAATTTAGGAGGCATCTACCGAAAATTTGCCATATATATATCTGGAAGTGGAGTCTTTGGGGTATATCTGGAAGTTGAGTCTTTGGGGTATATCTGGAAGTGGAGTCTTTGGGGTATATCTGGAAGTGAAGTCTTTTATATGGAAGTGGAGTCTTTGGGGTATATCTGGAAGTGAAGTCTTTGGGGTATATTGTAAGTGGAGTCTTTGGGGTATATCTGGAAGTGGAGTCTTTGGGGTATATCTGGAAGTGAAGTCTTTGGGGTATTTCTGGAAGTGGAGTCTTTGGGGTATATCTGGAAGTGGAGTCTTTGGGGTATATCTGGAAGTGGAGTCTTTGGGGTTATCTGGAAGTTGAGTCTTTGGGGTATATCTGGAAGTGGAGTCTTTGGGGTATATCTGGAAGTGAAGTCTTTGGGGTATATCTGGAAGTGGAGTCTTGGGGTATATCGGAAGTGAAGTCTTTGGGGTATATCTGGAAGTGGGAGTCCTTTGGGGTATATCTGGAAGTGGAGTCTTTGGGGTATATCTGGAAGTGAAGTTTGGGTCTATCTGGATTGGAGTCTTTGGGGTATATCTGGAAGTGGAGTCTTTTGGGGTATATCTGGAAGTGAAGTCTTTGGGGTATATCTGGAAGTGGAGTCTTCTGGGGTATATCTGGAAGTGGAGTCTTTGGGGTATATCTGGAAGTGAAGTCTTTGGGGTATATCTGGAAGTGGAGTCTGGGGTATATCTGGAAGTGAAGTCTTGGGTTATATCTGGAAGTGGAGTCTTTGGGGTATATCTGGAAGTGGAGTCTTTGGGGTATATCTGGAAGTGAAGTCTTTGGGGTATATCTGGAAGTGGAGTCTTTGGTATATCTGGAAGTGAAGTCTTTGGGGTATATCTGGAAGTGGAGTCTTTGGGGTATATCTGGAAGTGGAGTCTTTGGGGTTATCTGGAAGTGAAGTCTTTGGGGTATATCTGGAAGTGGAGTCTTTGGGGTATATCTGGAAGTGGAGTCTTTGGGTATATCTGGAAGTGAAGTCTTTGGGGTATATCTGGAAGTGGAGTCTTTGGGGTATTTATTTAAGCTTGATGGAGGTCTAGGGTGCAAACTAGAAATATCACCATACGAGAGGGAGGGGAGAGGGTGGTAGGGAGGTGTGAAGGGAGGGAGGGGGTACTGTTAAGGGGGTACTACTCGCTTTTCATGGACCCCCTTCTTCCTCATGTTTAGAATATTGGTTTTGAGGTTTTAAGATTTTCGTGCCATTAGTTTGTCGATTTTAAGACCTTTCGCCCCATTTCTTCGTCAATAGTATGACCTTTCGTGCTGTTTAGGTGTCAATTCTTTCCTGGCAAGCGATAGCGAGCCTCTAATTTTAGAAGTAACCGGCCTTTGGCCAGGACATTTGTCTACCGAAAAATGTACACACTTATCTTTAAAGGGGTCTAGGAGGTGTTTTTCTAAGTTTGATGGAGATCTAGGGGTGCAAACTAAACATCTCCCCTTACGAGAGGGAGGGGAGAGGGTGGTAGGGGATGTGGGTGGGAGGGAGGTTGGGGGGGGGGGGGAATTGTACTGTGAAGGGAGGGGGGGGGGGGGGGTTTATTTACATATAAATGGTGAAGCCCCCCGGACCTGTCATCGAGTTAAGGTTTCGGGGATATGTGGATGTGATAGGTGTCAGGTGAGGCCGAGGAGGGGAGGGTGAGGGCTGGATGGGTGGACGGCTGGATGGATGGATGCTTAATTGGATTGATGGGTAACTGAGTGGTTGGTTGGTTGATTAGGTGGTTGAATGATTGGTTGGTTGATTAAGTGGTTGGATAAATGGTTGAATGAATGGTTGGATAATTGAGTGGTTGATTAATTGGTTGGGTTATTGAGTGGTTGAATGATTGTTTGGGTTATTGAGTGGTTGGATAAATGGTTGGGTTATTGAGTGGTTGAATGATTGTTTGGGTTATTGAGTGGTTGACTGATTGTTTGGGTTATTGAGTGGTTGAATGATTGGTTGGGTTATTAAGTGGTTGAACGATTGGTTGGTTGATTGAGTGGTTGTATAAATGGTTGAGTTATTAGGTGGTTGAATGAATGGTTGGGTTATTGAGGGGTTGAATAAATGGTTTAATTATTGAGTGGTTGAATGAATGGTTTGGTTGAGTTATTGAGGGGTTGAATGAATGGTTGAGTTATTGAGGGGTTGAATGAATGGTTGAGTTATTGAGGGGTTGAATGAATGGTTGGGTAAATGAATGGTTGAGTTATTGTATGGTTGAATGAATGGTTCTTAATAAAGTTGATAGAGTAAAGGTAGTTAATTAAATTAAATAATGAATGGTTCGGTTATTAATTGCTTGAATGGTTTGCTAATTGAATAGTTGAATGAATTATTAAGCAAAACATGGGTGTATGGAGTAATCACTCCCTTTACTACAAGACCTTTTCTCTTTGTTTAAGGGAGCCCACCTCACTTTTTTCTCTTTCTCTCCCTCTCTCTCTGGCTTGTATCATTAGGCCCCATTCAGCCTACTGTTTTAAAACGCTTACCCCCACCCAGTTGTTAATATTTTCCTGGCGAGCGGTAGCGAGCCAGCATATATATATTTTTGTTTTGACAAGCTAAAATTTAAAAAAAAATCGATAGAAAAAGTCACAGACTACATATTCCTGTTGCTAGAACTAACTTAATGAAGAGAACATTTAGACACAAAGGTGTTTACATGTGGAACAGTATAATTGGAAAAATATATATTCAATGTAATTTTGATTCATATAAAAAGAGACTTAAAGGTTACCTACTAAACAAATGATTATACAAGATAATGTTTATCGTCATTGGTATGAACACATTACTATTAGTCAGGAGACTGTCAATATTACTGTATAAGGATTCCTTGGATGTTATTTTGTTTTTTCTTTTCCATTTGGGAATGCACTTTTTCTGTTTTTCGTTTGATGACTTACAATATTTGTATAAACAATTGATTAATGAGGATATCTGTGCCGCATGGCATCAGATCCTCATTGTCACATTGAATGTAAATATGTTGTAATGTTAACAGTTGTTTTATGTATTAGGAAATTGTGACAATAAAGTATTTTGAATTGAATTGAAATTAAATGAGTGGATGTTCAATAGGTTTCTGTTTGGATGGGTGACTGATTTAATTAAAGTCGAGATCGTTGAGTGCCTGAGCAATTCCGGGATTTCATTATATGGTAGTGTATCTGGTGTGCAGGCCCATGTCCATATCCATTGTTCTCTTGATATTATAACATGCAGATCAATCAAACCATTTTACTACATTTTATCCAGGGTTTTATAAAAAATAGTTTTATATGATTGTAGTTTGTTTTCATTTGTGCCCATTAATCTACTAATATTGATCATGAACTACCTAGTCATGTCTCCTAAATGTTCATCACTTATTGCCTACTTCCTTCAACAAAGTAATCATCACTCACTGCCACATCAAATATTGCTCACTGCTCACTTAGCACTACATTTATTATTCAAATTATTTCACTCAGTTATTTTTCTCTTTCATTCCAAGCATCTACATTTAATAATCACTTTTTACTCAGTCCCTTAACATCCAATCATCCTTCATCACCCTTTCATTTTCCCTACATTGTATGACTCAATATTCCACCAAAGTCATTATAGATAGCGCCATCGAACTTGACAATTATCTTGATCTCTGACCTCTTCGTAACTCAAAAGGACCTTGAGCAAACTGGCTGTAAATGTCCACACCTAACTACTGGTGGACTCTTCCCAAATGATAGAAATGTTAGCCCGATTGCTTTCATTGATTTTGAGTTACAATAAGTTAAAAGGTCCATATTATTGTCAAGTTCGTTGGCGCTACCTTTAGTAATTATTCTTCCCCCTTCATGTTCATCTAATTATGAGTCATTTCCTTTTCCGCTCCACTAACTTATTACCCGTTAAGAGGGAGGTAGTCGCTGTTGCTGGGCCCCCTTCTCCTTCATGTTTAGCATATTAGTTTTGAAATTTAAACACATTCGTTCCATTAGTTTGGCGACTTTAGGATTTTTCGCCTCATATCTTTGTCAATATTAAGATGTTTAGCCTTGATGGAGGACTAGCGAGGAAACTCGAAAATAAATAATAAAATACATGTATAGACCAAAAAAAACAAGCACTACCCCCTTAATGTAATCCCCCAAAGTCAGTATTCTTGCTCCTGGGTCATTTACATATAATTATCCCGCCCGTCCAGCGTCACTCCACAGAGTAATTATCACTAACTTCTCCGTTCATTTACCCCCAACCCACCTATAGTCGGCTTCAGAGAGTGTTGCCATCCACCAATTTACAATTCCGAAAAATCAGCTTCCAAAGTCTGCTAGATTTGCCCCTAATCCGCTAGATTGATATTTATTTGGTATTCATTGAATACAATAATTGAGTGGATATATACACTAATTTAGATGTTCTGGGATTTGCAAAAACTGCTTTAATTGCCACCCAAAAACCAGCACCAAAAAATAAATAAAAAATAAAAAAATAAAACAAAAATAATATACCGGTATATATATATATATCCCTTTCAGTACCGGTGACGTCTTTTATATTTGATTTAAGCTACATTTAGACGATTATATAAAGCTTAGGAAGTAGGCTATATATGGTAGCTAAAAGGATTATATGCTATAGTCTGTAGCCTTTGAATTGGTAAACGTCCTTCCTACGCTGAACAAAATGGTCTAATAATTGCCAGAATATAATATACAGGATGTCACCGGTACTGAATGGGAAGTATAACCACTCCTTTCTAAATGTGTGGCTGTACTGTGACTTAGGCATATATGATATTTGAAATATATCAGGATTCTCACTCAAGAATAATCTACCACCAGTAAACACAACTGGTTATAGACTACCCCCATCCCTAAGCTAGTAGGCCTTTGAGTTGAATTTGAAATCATGGTGGTAACACAGGCTCTGCCACAAATATATTATTACACAATTAATGCAGGCACTTGCGCTTTTAATCTATGGAAAAACAACTCAATCCGACAATCAGGGAGCATAACTGAATAATACGAACACTGTTACAATGCATGACAATAATAAATAACTGAGCGGTACAATAACTAACTCAAAGATGGTACCATCGCTTCTTTAACAAATAAAGAGACTCGCTCTAGATCGCATGATAAGGCAGCCAATAAAAACACAAAGTACTCATTGCGTCACAGGAAGATCCCTTGTTCATTTCACGAATAAACTAATTCACACTGGTCTGGTACAAGTAACCAAAAATCAGCAATATGCCTATGTGTAGGTGCATTTACTAAGAAAAACACTAGAATTTCGCCAGATACTTCGTAAGCCAAAGAAAAAAAGCTAGAAAGCCGCCAGATACTTTGTAAGCCTAAGAAACCGCTAAAAATCCGCCAGATACTTTGTAAACCTGCCAGAAATCCCGCTATCCGCTAGATAGCAAATTTAACCGCCAGATGAGGACCCAAAACCACTAGATCTGGCGAAAATCCGACAACTGGGAACACCGTGCAGCCACTGCCTTCAACTACCGTCACTCCGAAGAGTTTATTTATTGGCCGATTCATTTATTGATTAAATATTTGTTTAGCTTTCTCCCTAGACATCCATCAATCTTATAAAACATCCCCAAGATCCCCCTTGTAGATAATTTTGTAAATTTTTTGGTACACAAATATTTCGGCCAAAGGCCGGTTCCTCTTAACACAATGACTGCGGGACTTGTCATAAGACAATTTCAGGTTCGCAATCGCTCGCCAGGAAAAAAATGCCACCTAAATGGCACGAAAGCTTTTAAGCTATTCAGCTATTACAAAGGCCTTGAAGAGAAATGTGTTATTATTTATGAAGCTTGGCCTATACAGTATATGTTGAGTATATATAATAGTGTAGTATTTGTGTTGCAGTAAGTATAGGCAAATTACTTACTATGGGATTTAACTTTCCAATGGGACTGGAGTTCTCGCAGAGAGGCTCCAGTCCTGACGTTCTTCTTGACTTACAGTGTGCTGGCTTAATAACCCAATAGGATTAATACCCTCTGAAGTCCTATTTTAACTAACTAAGTTAACTTTCCGTCTGATAAAGAGTCAACTCGTTTTGCCCTACATTCCCACCACATACTTATTAACTTCGTCCCACTTAGAAAAACTAGCTTAACCCCTTCTGTACTGGTGCCGTCCTTTTAACTTTATTCTGGCTACTATTTGACGATTTCTTAAGTTTAAAAATAACATCCAGAAATTAACAGGCTTCGAACTTTCTCACTTAACCCATTTAACTACCACAGATCCTTCTCAAACTGAATATATTCGTCTAAATATAGCTAGAAAAAAATTAAAAGACGTCGCGGAATAGAAGGGGTTAAGATTTAAGAATGTTCTCACAGGAAGTCGATTAAACGTGTTTATGGTTAAAAATCCTATGCTAAAACCAATTTTCTATACTTTCTCTTATTTTAGTAACTTGGATTAAAGAGGGTAAGGTTTATTTATTGCTTTGTGTATTTATATACAGTATACATCTATAAAGGGGAGGCTCCACCTTAGTAGGATAATCCCAGTTTATATTATTTGATCCCAGTTCTTTAAGGAATATCTGGTGCAATTTTCATCACCTTATGTGCGCGCGTGCGACGCAGCAAAATATTTTTTTTACCAATATTTAATCCAAAGATCATATATTTACCAATAGAAATCGCCTGTTTTTTGTTTAAAGTAGCCTATCTATATTACCTACAAATGTGCAAGATTCGTTTTCCCCAATGATACATACAAGCCGTGGACAAAAATATTGAATGTATGTGTATTGTGTATGGTATCTGCGCCCAATATTACAAAAACAAATATTTGCTGAAAAAAACATAGTTGTAAACACACATTCCTTTTATGCAAAGTTGCGTAGATACATATGGAACTTGTCTGCAAAGTATGGACGATATCGAGTAATATTCATGAGTACAGTTGATTTTACATGTCGATACGACATTTATCGCAGAAAAAGCAAAAGAAATTGCAAGTTAAATTTTGAGATAGAAATCTGGGTAAGATGTTTTAGTTACCGCTATAATATCGTTCTCTGATACACAGTGTAAAAGAAAATGGAGCTGCCAGAGAATATTTGGGTAACAATAATAATTTTTATTAGTTTTTATCTCTCATATACAAAACAAACAAAAACACTAGAAGGGGAGGTGGGGATTTTTTTTTTTTGGGGGGGGGGGATTGGAGATATCAGATAGTAATTTTTTCTCTTCCCTTTCATGTTATTACACTGTAGGAAGTATTATAGCTACAAACATAAAATATAAGTTTCGGTGGAGTGATATATAGGTTTGGGGGGGATTGGAGGAAGGGGGGGGGGGGGGGTTGAAGATGTAGGATGGTGTTTTTTACTCTTCACTTGCACTTTCCTACACCTTAGGAAGGATTTAAAAAAACAAAAAAAACAAAATGTTTTCAGGGTCCCATAAGGTGTAGCCTCCCCTTAATTATTTTTTTAGTTTCCTCACTAGACTTCCATCAAGTTATAAAAAATCCCCCCCCCCCAAAAAAAAAAACACCCTTCGAAACAAATGCGTACATTTCTCGGTAGAAAAATATCCTGGCTGAAGGCCGACTCCTCTTAAAAAATAAAACAAAAACAGACACCTAAATAGAAAGAAATGTCCTAATATTGACAAAAAATGAGGTGAAAGGTTTTTAAATCGCCAAACTAATGGAACAATCATCTTAAAATCTCAAAACGTATGGGGCTAACCATGAGAAAGAAGTGAGTCCAGAAAATCCAACTAATTTCCCCTTAACATACAGTCCCCTTTTTCTCCCCCCCCCCCCCTCTAGGGTGAGGTGATCAGCCACAACATTAGCGGCGGAGTGATCGTGAGTGACTCTACCTTGGCCCTGCAGAAGGTGAAGCGCGAGAGGTCCGGAGTGTATCAGTGTAGTGCCAGTAATGTGGAGGGAGACACCACCAGCCCTCCTGTCAACATCACCATCAAATGTACGTAAACTATCTTAAGGGGGCCCACCTCGCTTATTTTCTCTTTCTCTCCTCTCTTTGGCTTGTATTCATTCCGCCCCATTCAGCCTACTGTTTTAAGACTTTTACCCCCATCCAGGTATCAATATTTTCCTGGCGAGCGGTAGTGAGCCAGCATATATGTATTTTTGTTTTGACAGGAAGCTAAATTTGTACAGTTTTCGATAGAAAAATTTCTCCGGCAAAGCCGAATTTCTCCATACAATGCTGGCTCGCTATCGCTCGCCAGGAAGAAATCGTCAACTTGATGGGAATAAACGTCTTAAAACAGTTGGCTGAATGGGGCCCAATGGATACAAGTCACAGAAAGAGAGAAAAGGAGAGAATTAACAAAAAAGAACAGGTGACCACCCTAGCCAAAAACCTCTCCAACAACTTTTCTTCCTTGTCTTTACCTCCCCTTTTCCATTCTGATGGCACAACCATCACTTCTTCCTCTGACAAAGCTGAACTCTTTGCTCAAACTTTTGCCAGAAACTCTACCTTGGATGATTCCGGTGCTATTCCTCCCTCTCCACCCCCCTCTCTCTTACTTATGCCTAATATCCTAATCTCTTCTAAAGATGTACTTTCTACCCTCTCTGGGCTTAATACTAAGAAGGCGTACGGTCCGAACGGTGTTCCTCCTGTTGTACTTAAAAACTGTGCTTCCGTGCTGACCTCCTGCCTAGGCAAACTCTTTCGTCTCTGTCTCTCCTCTAACGTCTTTCCTTCTTGCTGGAAGTTTGCTCTCATTCAAATTGTCCCAAAGAAGGGTGACCGCTCTCAACCCTCCAACTATCATCCAATTGCTCTCATCTCTTGTATCTCTAAAGTTTTTGAAACTATTCTTGCTTCCAAATTTCTTAAGCATTTCTCTTCTCATAATCTGCTCTCAGATCGCCAGTATGGTTTCTTTAAGGGTCGCTCTACTGGTGATCTTCTTTCATATCTTATTAACTCTTGGTCATCCAACTTTCGGGACTTCGGTGAGACTTTTTCTGTTTCACTAGATATATCGAAGGCCTTCGATAAAGTCTGGCACAAATCTTTAATTTCCAAACTGCCCTCCTTCGGTTTCTGTCCCTCCATCTGTGCCTTTGTCTCTAATTTCCTTTCCGGCCGTTCCATAGCTGCGGTTGTGGACGGCCATCGCTCATTTCCTCATCCTATCAACTCCGGTGTTCCTCAGGGTTCTGTCCTATCTCCCATTCTCTTTATAATTTTGATAAATTATCTTCTCAACTGTACATCCAGTCCCGTCCATTCATATGCAGACAACTCTACTTTACACCACTCAATTAGTTTTCCTGAACGCCCCAGCCAGCAGTCCCTCAAAAGGAGACGTAATGAAGCCATAAAATACTTATCTTCTGATCTAGCTACTATATCCAATTGGGGTAGAGAAAATCTTGTTGCATGTAATGCTCCCAAAACTCAATTTATCCATCTTACTACCCGTTAGGAACCTCCAGAGGACTATCCCTTATTCTTCAATAATATAAAAATCAACCCTTCATCTTCCCTCAATATTCTCGGTGTCTCTTTTTCTTCTTCACTCACTTGGAAAGACCATATTACCACTCTCACTAAGGCAGCCTCCCAGAAGCTGGGTGTGCTCAACCGCCTCAAGGGGTTCTTTACCCCTGCGCAGCTTCTTGCTCTGTACTGGGGCACAGTGCATCCTTGTATTGAGTATTGTTCATATGTTTGGGGAGGATCCTCTCACACCGCACTCCTAGATAAAGTAGAAAGAAAAGCCTTTCATATCATTAATTCCCATCCACTCACCAACTCTTTGCAATCTCTCTCTCTCTTCGCCGCAATGTTGCATCTTTCTCGCTATTCTATCGCTCCTACAATAATCAGTGTTCCTCGGAGCTTTCAAAGTGTATACCACCTCCTCTACGTAGGGTACGTAATACCCGCCTTGCATCACAATCCCACCCCTACTCTGTGCAACTCTCCAACCCAAGAGTGAAACGCTATTCTCAGACTTTCTTCTATTCAACTGCTGAGCTCTGGAACTCTCCCCCAGAATCAGTCTTTCCCTCTTCCTATGACTTAAATTGCTTCAAACTCCGTGTGTCCAGGCATTTTAGCTCGAACGTCTCTTGATTTCGGCCCTGTCACTCTTTGATATCTGAGGGAGGCACTCGCTACAGGCAGTTATGCCTTTTGTCTCCCTCATTCACATAGAAAAACAAAATTACATATACCCTTACTTGTTGTTCTTGTTAGGTATTAGGAGAAAAAGTTTGTATAATAACTAAGGAATGGTCCGGGGTATATCAGTGTAGTGCCAGTAATGTGGAGGGAGACACCACCAGCACTCCTGTCAACATCACCATTAAATGTACGCAAGCTTTATATATACAGTATAATATGTAATTAAACAAACATGTAAAAAACAGGGGGTAAGCATCAGAAGATTTGTTTAAAGCTGCACAAATTGTTGGCCATTTTACTCTTTTAAGTGTACGCTCACAAGATACAATACGTAAGCATCCATATGAATCCTTGAGATCCTAATGCTAAATTATAAATTACTTTAGATATTCTATAGCAATGTTTAATTAGTGTGGGTTCCATACAGTAAGCGTACTGCCGTAATCTATAGTACTCCTTTGTTTCCAGTTGATTTTAATCTGATCCGATTTGTGATTATCTGTAGGATTTTCAGATTTGTTTTTCTTTTTCTTGAATTCATACTTTATCTCATCAAGGCTGTCACATATTACTCGTATAACTAGTTGATAATTACAACACCCTCTTGCTCTCTATTCCCTTCAGACACCCCCCGATGCGCTGTGTCCCCCTCTCTCCGTGGCGTGGGACTGTTGGAGGGTCTCAATGTGACCTGTCAGGTGGACGCTGACCCTCCCGACGTCTCCTTCTCTTGGACCTTCAATAACTCGGTCAGGCGGGAGCAGAGCAAGACCATTGGTAGCAACAGGTGAGCAGGATGGATGAAAACATTTATTTACAATATCGGAAGGTCTGTCCCAATTTCGTGAATGCATATCAGAAATGAGGTACAGAGGTCCTTTATGGCCAGCCTAAACCCTGACTGAAGCCCATAAAGGCTAACCAAAATTCCTACCAATTATACCTGCCGCTCTCGATCGGTTCCGATAGGGATATTGAATGGCCTAACTGAGCGTCGCTTCTACCCTTCTCTCACAAGAATCAGACAAAATGGCTAGTGCAGTGAATCTATTGATTATTACATGTATGGTATTATGTTGTTACTGGCAAGTGTTTGACTGAAAATCACGATACTGTGGTGTCAAATCCCACCAATATATTTATGTACGGTAGGCTGGATTATTCTATAAACCTCTCTGGATAGTAAACCCTTCACTAACGGTTTGAGGTTTACTCACCTGCCGGACGGTCTAATCCTTTTAGCAGTATGATGTCATTTTTTAATTTGTTTTTACTAACGCCAGATGTTTTTATTTCAAATTACTATAGCGGTCCTTTGCCATCTACAATTAGTAAACGGTTTCATATGGATTAGAAAGGGTCTGTGGAGGTAAAATATATAATTTAGTTATGTTATACCTGCTTAACTGTTCGAGGGGGGGGGGGGATAACAGAAAGGCCTATTATTAAACTGACAAAAGGAGTTAATAGGATTGATTGACAAGTTATGGCCGGTGTCATTTTTGGTGATAGGATGCCGAGCCAGCGATAGATAGATAGATATATATATAGATAGATAGATAGATAGAGAGAGAGAGAGAGAGACTTGGTAACTTTGATATTCTAGACTCTCAACATTTTTCTGACAAGCAGTAGGTTAAGTGAGGCACAGCGGGGAGGTATCTACTAGATCAACAGACGAGAGAGAGAGAGAGAGTTAAGAGTTACACAGATACTCAGCAGACCACACAGATCTTGCGGTCCCAACTAGGTGGTCCGCCCTTAATACTACTAGACAGGGACAGTTTATAGTGGAAGAATAGGACAGTAATGTAGAAGGCTCTTTTCCCCACCCTCCGCTCCCTCCGGCTAAAAAGCCGTACCGGAAAATAGGATGAAATGTAAGCTTATGAGTCAGGAAATGCCGACAAGGAAAGTTTGTATATAGAATAGGAAGAAATTAGTTTGAAAGGGAAGTTACACATGCCTACTGATTAATTTATATTAATCCAATCTCCATTCGTCTTTTCTTAAACGTATCAATAGAATTCCTGTCGACCACCTCCCTTGGTAAAATATTCCACTATTTAACCACATTGTAATATGTGAAGAAATGTTGTGTCACATCTAAGGATGCCTTTTTTCTAACTAATTTCATTTCATTACCTCGTGTTGTAGCATTATTATTTATCGTGTACAGTGCACATATATTATCGTGTACAGTGCACATATATTATCGTGTACAGTGCACATATATTATCGTGTACAGTGCACATATATTTACTCTGTCAAATCCTTTAAGTATCTTAAAATACTCGATAAGCTGGCCTCGCAACCTCCTTTTCTTTAGCAAGAACACATTTGAGAGAGAGAGAGAGAGTGGAATAATGAAAGCATGATTGAGGGACAAAGTTTGAATGCGAGTGATTAAGAGACATAGTGTTGTAAGACATAGCATTAAGTCAAACAAGCAACGTCATACATATCGATCCTCACGAGGCTGCTTACAAAATTGCTATTCGTTTCTGCACGCACTTAAACGGGGATTATGAGCGATTACATTTATCTAGACGTTTGTTATTACGTTTAAGCCCTTCACCACCATGACGTAATTTACATCATATTCTGGTTACCACTCGACGGTTTTCTTTAGTTTGTAATCTACCTATACGACTCAAATGGCTAAATACGATCTCAATAAACTCTCTTAGTAGCATAGGTCCTACTTAAACTGCAAACAAATATCAAATTGTAGCCAGAATCAAAGATAAAAAAGCCTTATGGTGTTGAAGGGGTTAAGCAGTGTAGCAATCATTGGTAATGCTAGGAGCTCCATTTCCTTATCACCTGATTGACTTAACATGCTGATATCTCAAATATTTTGTGGCCCTTTTCAGGGAGATACTCATAATGGAAGGTAGAGTATAATACAATTTCAATAACTATCTATCTATCTATCTATCTATTTATCTATCTATATATATATATCTCTCTCTCTTATATATATACCGGTATATATATAAAGAGAGAGAGAGAGCAAGCAGAGGCCGCTTTGATATGCTCCACCTTCCACATTTTTCTGGCGAACTAGACGAAGACAAGGAGGTGAGGCTTAGGCAGCGGATATGTCAGACTGAGAGAGAGAGAGAGAGAGTCAGAAATGTTATTCCATTAATACAATGGTTATTCTTTACATTCAGTATATAATTTATACAGCTACACTAAATTAAAAGAAATCTATAAATGTATCATTACAATTAGTTACATTGTTGTCATGCTAATAAGTATGTTGGATAATCAGGAGAACACTGTTCAACTGCGACCTAAAGGAGTGTGTGGAGACAGTATTGTTTATGCTAGGGTGGAGACTATTCCAATATTTTGGTCCAGCAACTTTGAGTGATTTAGTTCCGATACTTATGTTGGCTTTAGGAACATACAGTTCTGCTGTTGCCTCGTATTGACGTTGTATAAATGTATCTTACTGTTGGCAGGGAGAATTGCCAGTTGGGAAATCCTTTATTTATTATTGAATGAGTTGTGATACCCAAGTCGTACTTATACTTTTGTTGCATTTTTAGCCATCTAAGTTCCTTTATGCAAGGTGTTACATGGTCGTATTTAGAAACGCCTCCAATTGCTAACTTAGCAACGAAGTTTTGAAGTTTGTGTGCACTTTCCATTTGTGAGGAGATTGTTGCACCCCATATCATTAGACCATAATTAATTACTTAATGCAAGAGACTGAGTGGATTGAGAAGGTTTGTGGAAAGTACTTAGAATATACGGAGTAGAGGGCAAGTTGCTGAAAGCAGTGAAGAGCATGTATGAGGGTGCAAAGGTGGCAGTACGTGTGGAGAGTGAGCAGAGCGAGTTCTTTGACCTGAATGTTGGTTTGAAACAGGGGTGTGTGATGTCCCCGTGGTTGTTTACTGTATATATGGATGGAGTTATGAAAGAAATACTATCAAGAGCAGTGGATGTTGGTGTATCGCTGAAAAGGGAGGGAATTGAGTGGAAGCTACCTATACTGCTGTTTGCGGATGATACAGTTCTGATGAGTGATAATGAATGGGAGTTGCAGGGTCTGGTAAATGAGTTTGAAACAGTGTGCGAAAAAACGGAATTTGAAGGTAAATACGGGGAAGAGCAAGGTTATGGTCTTCGAAAGGGGTGAAGTCACAGAGTGTGAGGTGAAGCTGAACGGTCAGGCTATGGAGATCGTCAACTCTTTTAACACCTTACGAGCGGCCTATGCGGTTTATTTATATGTACGCACAGCGGGGTGTTTTTAGCCAAATAGGGCTGTTTACGTGATCATTTTCACCTAAATAAGACCCAGAACGTAAAACAAGTACCTATCCCTGAAAGGGCATAAACAGAGCTTTCGAATGACACCATAACGATCCTTGTATGATGGATAGTTTTCTTGCAATAACCGTGCAACGCGAGTGCAAAAAGCAGGTAATTCGGTAGTTTCGGTACATAATTAGTATGTAGCGAGTGAGAGAGGGAGAGGAGCTGAGATTTGTGTCAGTAGGTTCGGCGGTCTGGAGTCATACGCTCGCTAGTCTCCTGCCACCACTTGTCTCTCTCTCTCAGCCACATTACGTGCTGAAATTGCCACTCGACCTATGTCGAGCGCCCAGTCAAGCTTTATTTAACTCGACTTATGTTGCTCGCCGCTAATTAAGGGTTAAGTATCTGGGCAGTGTGTTGAGTAAAGATGGGACTATGGATGAAGAGATGCGGGAGAGGGTACAACAGGGGAAGAGGGTTGTAGGAACGCTAAAAGCAGTAACAAGAAATAGGGTGGTTAGTATGGAAGTGAAGAATCCTGCATGACAGTGTGGTAATCCCGACACTGACTTACGGAAGCGAAGCATGGACGTTGGTTGAGAGACTCAGACCAAGAGTGAGAGCAGTGGAAATGAATTACTTAAGGAGTGCATGCGGAGTTACATGGAGGGATAGACAGACTAATGAGGAAGTAAGAAGGAGGTGTGGTGTGGAGGTAGATGTGCTGGAAAGTGTGAAAAGGAACAACTTGAGATGGTTCGGCCATATGGAACGTATGGAAAGCGAGAGAATGACTAAGAGGGTGTACGAGAGAGAGGTGGAGGGACAGAGGGGGAGAGGTAGACCGAATATGAGGTGGAAGGATGGAGTGAGGAACTACATGAACGAAGGCGGTGCTGGTTGGGAGGAGGGGCGTCGACAGACTTGGGACAGAGGTGCATGGGGGCGGTTCGTTCGTGGCCACCCCTTCGGGGATCACAGCGTCAGGCAATAGATAGATAGATAGAAGAGACTGAACTACTAATATCCTTGTGTCTCTGCTAATATTATCTTTTATACGGTTGATAAACATAAAAACACTGTAAACCTTTTTACTCATTTCATCAATATATGAGTAAAAAATCATGTTATCAAAATAAATACCCAAGTTCTTTAATGAATTGCTAGGAAAAATTTGAGTTCCATCAATCTGCATGCGAGTACCTTGTGGGATCCGTGACAGGATTCCTCTCGTGCCTATGAACATACATTGTTTTGTTTTTTTGTTTTGTTTTTTTTTTGGGGGGGGGGGGGCGGGGGTTGTTTAACATTGATCCCTTCGTATTGAAGTATTCTTTAATACGACCCCGGGTTTCTTCGCTTCTGTGAACTACAGTAAGTCATTTGTATCCTCGATTCTACCCGTATGAATCAATTGAGTGTCGTCAGCATATTGTATAACATGACATTTATTTATTATTAGAGAAAGGTCATTCACATAATATATGGTAAGGAGAATGGGACCGAGTACAGATCCCTGAGGTACTCCATAGGAACTCTCCAGCTTGTCTGATATAAAGTCACCTATTCGGACAGAATGAGTTCTCATACTCAAGTAGCTTTTTAACCAGAAAGGATCTACTCAATATGTATGCATTTATTAAGTAAAATATTATGACACACACTGTCAAATGCCTTGGATAGGACGCAGAGTGAAATGAGAAATAGTTTCTTATTATCAAGGTTTTCATATAATTTAGATGTGAGAGTAAGGAGGGCAGTTTCAGTAGATAGATTACGTCTAAAACCATGCTGGGTATTGCTAAGGAGATGATTCCCTTCCAAGTAGTCCATCAGTTGTGATGCCACTATATTTTCTAGTATCTTAGAGAGAATAGACAACAGTGATATTGGACGGTAATTAGAGGCTTCATCCATGTTACCTGAGAGAGAGAGAGAGAGATAGATAGATAGATAGAGAGAGGATGGAGTGAGAGTGAAAGTGAAATGATGCTGAGATAGGGAAGTGAGGAGTTAGGTAGAGAGAAAGGACGTTTTAATTACAGGAATCCTTTGTATTATCTTCAGGGCGGATTTTTTTTTTTTTTTTTGTAAATTGAAGGGGATGAGAGAGAGAGAGAGTGGATTAAGATAGTGAAGTTAGTAGTTAGGTAGAGAGAAAGGACGTTTTAATTACCGGTATCCTTTGTATTATCTTCAAGGCGTGTTTTTTTTTGTAAATTGAAGGAGAGAGAGAGATGTACATAGATTGTGACGTTAACCACTCCGTTAGAACCGCATGGCTTGTCCTACAGTGATTCGCTAGGATCGCCAGGGCAGTGGATGTGGCTACAGTTGATGTATTATTGTGTGCTTTATTTCATATGAAAGCTCGTGTCATGGGCAGTCCAGAAAGGCTCTTTGTTTTCGCCCATGTCAAGGCTTTATATATTTAATTGCAAAGTATATGTTTTATCATTAAGTAGTAATGATAGGATTTGAGAGAGAGAGAGAGAGGGAGAGAGAGAGTAGAACAGAGTGTGGGGAGGCGCGCAGTGTTTTGCTATACTCGATGACGTCATAGCTGGCTGGCCTCGTGGGGATTCGTTGGAGGATTTTTTACCATGCTTGGTGACATCATGTTTAGCTAGCTTCTTTAGCATTGGCTAGAGGACTTGTTACCGCTTTTTTCCCAAGCGGTTTGAACGAGTGCTAGTATATATACTGCTCTCTGGCCACTCTCTCCCTCAGATCTGGTTTCTAGAACACATCCCTCTTATCCCTTTGATATCTGTCTCCCTCTCCGCACCTGAGAACCTTTTCCTCTGCCTATCTCCCTCATTTTCCATATCTTTCACCACCTTTTATTAATATTATACCCCCTCTGGTTAACTCTGCATAATCAGCTTCATGCTGGCCAGTTGTATTGTGCATTAAGGTCTGATATAACCCATGTGTGTTAGTTGTTAAGATAAGTTGATCACGAAGCATTGGTTGGCATTCATATTGTTCAGTACCGCTTCCTATAATTATTAGTGCTCTGCTGGATTAGATAATGCTAGACTAGGAGTCTGATACTATAAGGTATTGTTTCCGATGGGTGCTGGCTTTGGTTAAAAGCTGCACGACATACCTGAGAACTGGAGTTGATTGGGTAAATTCTAGTCTGTGTGCTATTGAGAGTAGAGCATGCACGAATGAGTTTTTTTTTGCCTATACCATTCTGCACTGTTCTAAGCTCGTTGTTTGTCTTTGAGGTACGCCAGGAGAACGCTTAATACTTCGGTATTAAGGTTTCTCAAGAGAGCTACCCTTCATTATAACGTAATATTTGACGCACAGACTTGAGATTTGCACTAGGCTATGCGGCATGCCATGCGCACCAGTATCTCGTATCATTGACTCTAGCTAGACTTTATCAGTCATAGTAGACATTAAGTATATTAAACTAATTACTCTTTTATGCATACCCGTTTATGATTACACAAGCATTTCGCAGCCTAGTTTGATGTATTGAGACACAAACGACTTAGGCTCTTTTTGTTGATAGGAATACTGCATTGTCGTGGTGATTATTATTATTGTTGTGGCGTTTAGGATATTCTTGGCTCCGACTGCATTATATCTCCTGCCTTTTTGTGTGCATAGCCTGCACGAGTATTGTTCCGCTGCTTGCCTTTTTGGGTTCCATTTCCGATTCGAGCATCTTGATAGCATCTAACATTTAAAGAAGATTCCTTGTTGGTGTTGAAGGACTTTAGTGCACTTTCTTTCATGCAGGAGTGCCTGACATTTATTGATTAAAGTAACGTAAGCTGTAACTTCTCTTACCACCTTACTTTGCATGCCATAACCAAGCACCTTCGGTTATAAGAAGTAATAGGCTGTCTTCCCAGAACATTAAGCCTAGAGTAGACGCACATTTATTGAGAGTTTAATAACCTATTATTGCATATAGAACTCTGGAGAGTATTTGTGTTCTTTGTTCACTGGGAATATACATCAGAGGTTGGATCTAGCGCTTTCCGTTGTAGCATTTATGCCATTACTAGTCCAATGAATAAGAACCCTGATATATTTAAACCTCAGTCGTAACAAATGGCGACCTTACCTAGGATTTGGTGAACCTACATTTATTAGCAGGGAACATTTGTTGTTTTGGGGAATATTTTGCGGGGATCAGCAAGAATATTTTTTTTTTGCAACATAGTATAGCCCTTGAGTATTTCCGAGAATTTTTGTGTGTATATCGAGGTATAAGAGTTTGGGGTGCTTCTTTTCTGAATATTGAGGTGACATTTTGTGAGCATCATGTCTTATACCGGATCAGAGGAGAATGGAGACACAGTACGTAATGTCGAAACTGAGGAACAGCAGTATGATGAAAGGGTTACTCAGGTGAACTGTGAGGAGGATGCTAGGATATTTTTGCAATGGTCTGTTACTGCCGAGTGGTTGGAGGGTATGGATCGGTACGGTCTTCAATGCCTAGCCACAGCTATCTGTCATGCGGGTACTAGCAGCATGACCAGGGATAACTTGATAACGTGTGTACTGGGCAGGGTGACTGGTGAGCGAGATGGGTTGAGTGCTCAGAGCCCTTCGGCCATGCTTCCCCTACACTCGACTCCCAGCCATCCCATTAGTTTGCCGACCCCGAGTACGCTTCCACAGTTGGGTGGTGGCTGGCAGGGTGGGTTGCCCCTGGGGTGACCACCGGTAATTTCAATCATTGTAGCACCTTCACCTCATCAAGGGTTATCTCCAGAATTATTGCTTCGGCTCGAATTAGCTAAGATTCAACAGCAACGAAGGGCAGGTGAGCTTCAGCAGCAATTAGAATTAGCCCAGATAGAAGTGAGAGCCAAGCTAGCAAAAGTCAAAGCTGATTTAGAGTCGACTAGGTACTGTGCCGACATGGACATAGAGAAGTCGCGAGTAGAGACAACGGGACAGCGACTTGGGGCTGGTAACCGTGCTCATGATCAATCTCTCTTGCACTTATTGAAACTGGTTCCGGTGTTTGATGACAGTGGGGTAACAGAATTTTTCGCACGCTTTGAGAAGAAGTGCCAGGAACACCAGTGGCCAGAGAATAATTGGGCAGTACTTGTATCCTCTAGATTAATAGGCAAGGGTCTTAACCCTTAATTAGCGGCGAGCAACATAAGTCGAGTTAAATAAAGCTGGACTATGTGGCGGCGCTCGACATAACTCGAGTGGCAATTTCAGCACGTAATGTGGCTGAGAGAGAGAGACAAGTGGTGGCAGGAGACTAGCGAGCGTATGACTGCTCCAGACCACCGCGGCGAACCTACTGACACAAATCTCAGCTCCCTCCTCCCTCTCTCACTCGCTACATACTCAATTATGTACCGAAAGTACCGAATTACCTGCTTTTTGCACTCGCGTTGCACGGTTATTGCAAGAAAACTATCCATCATACAAGGATCGTTATGGTGTCATTCGAAAGCTCTGTTTATGCCCTTTCAGGGATAGGTACTTGTTTTACGTTATGGGTCTTATTTAGGCATGAAAATGATCACGTAAACAGCCCTATTTTGGCTAAAAACACCCCGCTGGGCGGTACACATAAATAAACCGCATAGGCCGCTCGTAAGGTGTTAAAGCCTACGATGTGTTACCTTTGGAGTCATGTATTGTGTATGAGGATCTCAAGGAGGCTGTCCTCATGGCTTACGAACTGCAACCAGAAACGTACCGTTTGAAGTTCCGGGGTGTAACTAAGGGAAGAGATAGCACCTTTTTGGAACACGCCCGGGACTTGTCCGATGCTATGGGGAACTGGCTCCGATCTGAGAAGGTAACAACATTTGATGGAATTAAGCAGTTAATGATGTTGGAGCAGTTCTTTAAGAGCACGGGCGGTGATCTAACTTTGAACTTAAAGGAGAAAAACTCAAGAACTCTAGTCGAAGCAGCAGAAATGGCTGATCGACGGCTGTCGTTGATTCGGGGTTGCGGGTCCTCACAGAAGTACGATGCAAGTGCTAGGGACCGTTATCCTCCCCCTCCCCGTAGCAATGACACATTTAAACAAAAGAGCAATGACACTAAAACTGAATCCAAACCTAACACCACGCCGTATGAGAAAAGTCAGGGGCTTTTTACATCACAGTATAAGCCGAAACCGAAATTTATGTGTTTTAAATGCCACCAGGAGGGTCATAAGGCAAATGAGTGCCCTAGTCGACCTCCTCCGGCAGCTGTGTCTTTTGCTCACGGCATTGGAGTGTTCAAGAGGACATCGGAGTTTGTTAGAGGCAATTCTTCCGAGGTAAATACACTGCCAGTGCAGAAGGATCCGGAAGGCTTATTCCATGTCCGTGATGCCTTTAGTGACCACAGGGGACTCGGTTGTGTGGAGTGGGGGGGTAGAAGACATGAGGTGAGAATTTTGCGTGACACTGGGGCATCGCAAACATTGTTGAGGAATTTCACTGGTAAACCTGTAAATACGGCGCGGGTGGTTGTGGTTCAGGGAGTTAATGCAACAAGGTCATACCCGCTTGTAAGAATGAAGATGGAAGTTGATGGTGTGACTCGTGACCTGGATGTAGGAATTGTGGAGAAGTTACCTGTTGGGGGCGTCGACCTCCTTCTCGGCAACGACTTTGCGGGGCCTACTTCTGAGGCTCCACCCTTGGTCGTTGCCGAGAAGCCGGCCGACGTGAGTAGGGAGGAGCAGGAGTGGGTTGAGAAGTGTCCGGTGCAACCTATGGCTTGTGTTGTCACCAGATCTCTTGCATCCAGGGAGTCACATTCTGGTCAACAGTCTTTAGACAAGCGGAGGAAAGGTACCGAGAAGTGGTTGAAAGTTGATGCGGTTGAGAGTTTAGTATCAACGGACATTCTCGGGGACTCATTATTAGGACCAATTTTCGAGTCTGGAGAAGACCCATTAACTGTTTGTAAGAAGGCAGAGGATGGGCTTAGAAAGGCGAAGAGACAGCAACGATACACAGAGAGGGAGCAACGGGAGGCTAAATTCAGTGTAGGAAGGGGGCATGAGTTGTTTCGCAAACACTTAGATAAGCTTGCTCCTTCGGACATTCGCAAACTGCACTTAGAAGACCCGGAGGTTCTTGAATGTGGTACCGGTGCTGTCGAGTTGAAGGAGGACAGTGATGCACAGTCGGGAGATTTTTACAAGTATCCCCTGACCATAATGGAGGTAGCAACAAGGTACCCTGACGCGTACCCTATGAGAAATGGGTCAGCGAAGACGGTGGTCCGAAACTTGCTAGTGTATTTTTCCCGGTATGGTTACCCGCAGGTAATTCAGTCAGACCAGGGATCCAACTTCACTTCTAGCCTCTTTGTTCAAGCAATGCCGCAGCATGGGATTGTTACGGTTGTGTCATCTGCGTATCATCCGGAGAGCCAGGGTGTGTTAAAGCGATGGCACTCAGCCTTGGAATCTGTGCTTCGTTGTTGTTGCTTTGAGAGTGGGAATGGTTGGGATCTTGGCCTGCCATGTGTTTTATTTGCTGCACGGGAGGTACCTGGGAAAAGTTTGGGATTCAGCCCTAATGAGCTCGTCTTTGGACACCGTGTCAGAGGGCCTCTCCATATGGTTAAGGAAATATGGGAGGGCGCAGAAAAACCTTGTTCTATGCTCAAGTATGTCCTCGACAGTCGAGAACGGATGTTGCGCAGTCTGGAGTTGGCTGGCCGTAATTTGACTAGCTCTCAGGCCCTCATGAAGGACAGGTACGACCTCAAGGTTAAACTCAGGGAGTTTCACGTGGGTCAGGAGGTGTTGATTCTACTGCCCCTTGTAGGTCATCCATTATCCGCGAAGTACACTGGTCCTTATAGGGTGGTTGAGAGGCTATCGGACCTGGATTGCTTGGTGGCCGCTCCAGACAGACGTAAGCGCAATCAGTTATGTCACGTTAATCTCATGAAGGAGTATGTGAGGCACCCCCCTGAGCCTCTCACTGTGCCTGTGATGACGTTTAGCGGTCAAGGTGGAGAAGGAGAACGGGACAGTCAAGCTCAGGTGGAGGATAACTGGAAGGATAAGAAAGTCAAATGGGCGCCTGAGTGTTAAAAGGCGTTTAGAGTAGTAAAACACCTGTTGTGCACTCACCCGATCCTCAGGGTCCCTGACATTAGCCTAGCTTTCCAACTAGCAACGGATGCTAGTGGTGTGGGGGCTGGTGCCGTCCTTATGAAAAAGGACGATGATGGGCTGGAACATCCTGTTAGTTTCTGCTCGGAGAAGTTCAATTCAGCCCAGGGAAGCTGCTCTGTTGTCGACAGGGAGCTGCTGGCAGTTGTGCTTGCACTGAGGCATTTCGAGGTCTATGTTCCAGCCTATGGTCCGGTCTTTGTAATGTACACAGATCATCACCCTCTCAAGTTCTTGGACCAGTTTCACAATCGGAATATGAGGCTGACCAGGTGGTCACTAAGGTTATTGGTATATAACCTGGACATACGCCATATTGCCGGTTGTGACAACGTGGTTGCAGATTGTCTTTCAAGGGTAGATGATCCTGGGTAGATTGACACACGGGTAGCCTCCTGCTTTAGTTTGAATAGTATTTTGCGCTTGGTGCTTGTTGGCTCGCGGTTGTAGCCCAGCGTATTGGGTCGTAAAGCAGGAGTTGAGCGTTTGGTATAGAAGAAAAAACTAGGCTTGCCCCTATAGTGCAGCCGAAATAAACAAATTAAAAACATAAAAATCAAATAAAAACTTTCTTTGATAGTTGAATTTTTTCAGTATGTTATAGCAGTAATTCTGAGTTGCACTCCTCTCAGAATGCTGGGCTAGAGAAGGTCGCTCTTGAGGAGCATAACTACATAATTATGATTTACCCTATTGTGTTGGGGAGGGTTATAATTTTGTAAAATGTTTTGTTGAAGAACTGTGCCAGATATTTTACTGCCGCTGGGTGATGGGAAGTAGAGATATAGCATGGGTTCTAACAATCAGATTTTTGTGAGCCTTGGGCCTCTGAGAAAAAATCTTGGGGGGGGGGGTGACGTTAACCACTCCGTTAGAACCGCATGGCTTGTCCTACAGTGATTCGCTAGGAACGCCAGGGCAGTGGATGTGGCTACAGTTGATGTATTATTGTGTGCTTTATTTCATATAAAAGCTCGTGTCATGGGCAGTCCAGAAAGGCTCTTTGTTTTCGCCCATGTCAAGGCTTTATATATTTAATTGCAAAGTATATGTTTTATCATTAAGTAGTAATGATAGGATTTGAGAGAGAGAGAGAGAGAGAGAGAGTAGAACAGAGTGTGGGGAGGCGCGCAGTGTTTTGCTATACTCGATGACGTCATAGCTGGCTGGCCTCGTGGGGATTCGTTGGAGGAGTTTTTACCATGCTTGGTGACGTCATGTTTAGCTAGCTTCTTTAGCATTGGCTAGAGGACTTGTTACCGTTTTTTTCCCACGCGGTTTGAACTAGTGCTAGTATATATACTGCTCTCTGGCCATTCTCTCCCTCAGATCTGGTTTCTAGAACGCATCCCTCTTATCCCTTTGATATCTGTCTCCCTCTCCGCACCTGAGAACCTTTTCCTCTGCCTATCTCTCTCATTTTCCATATCTTTTACCACCTTTTATTAATATTATACCCCTCTGGTTAACTCTGCATAATCAGCTTCATGCTGGCCAGTTGAATTGTGCGTTAAGGTCTGATATAACCCATGTATGTTAGTTGTTAAGATAAGTTGATCACGAAGCATTGGTTGGCATTCATATTGTTCAGTACCGCTTCCTATAATTATTAGTGCTCTGCTGGATTAGATAATGCTAGACTAGGAGTCTGATACTATAAGGTATTGTTTCCGATGGGTGCTGGCTTTAGTTAAAAGCTGCACGATATACCTGAGAACTGGAGTTGATTGGGTGAATTCTAGTCTGTGTGCCATTGAGAGTAGAGCATGCACGAATGAGTTTTTTTTTGCCTATACCATTCTGCACTGTTCTAAGCTCGTTGTTTGTCTTTGAGGTACGCCAGGAGAACGCTTAATACTTCGGTATTAAGGTTTCTCAAGAGAGCTACCCTTCATTATAACGTAATATTTGACGCACAGACTTGAGATTTGCACTAGGCTATGCGGCATGCCATGCGCTCCAGTATCTCGTATCATTGACTCTAGCTAGACTTTATCAGTCACAGTAGACATTAAGTATATTAAACCAATTACTCTTTTATGCATACCCGTTTATGATTACACAAGCATTTCGCAGCCTAGTTTGATGTATTGAGACACAAACGACTTAGGCTCTTTTTGTTGATAGGAATACTGCATTGTCGTGGCGATTATTATTATTGTTGTGGCGTTTAGGATATTCTTGGCTCCGACTGCATTATATCTCCTGCCTTTTTGTGTGCATAGCCTGCACGAGCATTGTTCCGCTGCCTGCCTTTTTGGGTTCCATTTCCGATTCGAGCATCTTGATAGCATCTAACATTTAAAGAAGATTCCTTGTTGGTGTTGAAGGACTTTAGTGCACTTTCTTTCATGCAGGAGTGCCTGACATTTATTGATTAAAGTAACGTAAGCTGTAACTTCTCTTACCACCTTACTTTGCATGCCATAACCAAGCACCTTCGGTTATAGGTAGTAATAGGCTGTTTTCACATAACATTAAGCCTAGAGTAGACGCACATTTATTGAGAGTTTAATAACCTATTATTGCATATAGAACTCTGGAGAGTATTTGTGTTCTTTGTTCACTGGGAATATACATCAGAGGTTGGATCTAGCGCTTTCCGTTGTAGCATTTATGCCATTCCTAGTCCAATGAATAAGAACCCTGATATATTTAAACCTCAGTCGTAACAAGATTTACATAGATACACTGATCACACAGACCTTACGATCCCAGCGAGGTTGGTCAGGACTTAATTCTAGTAGAGATAGCTAACCCGAGAGTAATGGACAGGTGAAGGAAAGGATAGCAGAGAGAGACAGAGAAAGAGAAAGAGAAAGAGAAAGAGAAAGAGAAAGAGAGAGAGAGAGAGAGAGAGAGAGGGGGGGGGGGGGAGTTAGGCTGGGAAACACAAACAAGAGGTACAAAGGAAGAATTACAGCAGACAGAAACTTAAGGGGACACTGGCCGTTTGTTTGGTCTATTAATTCATTTATTCATAATGTTTTTCATATATTTATTCATATATTAATTCATTTATTCATATATTTGTTTAATTTCCTCCCTAGACCTACATCAAGCTTAGAAAAACACACCCTAGACCCCCCTTCAAGATAAATGTGTACATTTTTCGGTAGAAAATTTTCCCGGCCAAAGGCCGGTTCCTCGTAAAATTGAAGTCTCGCTTTCACTCGCCAGGACAAATTCGACACCTAAATGGCACGAAAGGTCTTAAAATTGACAACGAAATGGGGTGAAAGGTGTTAAAATAGCCAAACTAATGGGCCGAACGTCTTATAATCTCAAAACTAGTGGGGCTAAACATTAGGGAGAAGAGGGTCCAGAAAAACGGTCTTCCTCCCCTTATGAAAGGAATGGGTGGGTGAGAACAGTAGTACGAGATAAATAAGACCTAGTGTATATAAGAATAAGCATGAAGGGGGTAGTACTCGCTTGTTAGGGACCCCCTTCTCCCTCATGTTAAGGGGGTAGTACTACTCGCTTGTTAGGGACCCCCTTCTCCCTCATGTTAAGGGGATACTACTCGCTTGTTAGGGACCCCCTTCTCCCTCATGTTAAGGGGGTACTACTCGCTTGTTAGGGACCCCCTTCTCCCTCATGTTAAGGGGGTACTACTCCCTTGTTAGGGACCCCTTTCTCCCTCATGTTAAGGGGATACTACTCGCTTGTTAGGGACCCCCTTCTCCCTCATGTTAAGGGGGTACTACTCGCTTGTTAGGGACCCCTTTCTCCCTCATGTTAAGGGGTACTACTCGCTTTTTAGGGACCCCCTTCTCCCTCATGTTAAGGGGGTACTACTCGCTTGTTAGGGACCCTTCTCCTCATGTTAAGGGGTACTACTCGCTTGTTAGGGACCCCCTTCTCCCTCATGTTAAGGGGGTACTACTCGCTTGTTAGGGACCCCCTTCTCCCTCATGTTAAGGGGGTACTACTCGCTTGTTAGGGACCCCCTTCTCCCTCATGTTAAGGGGGTACTACTCGCTTGTTAGGGACCCCCTTCTCCCTCATGTTAAGGGGGTACTACTCGCTTGTTAGGGACCCCCTTCTCCCTCATGTTAAGGGGATACTACTCGCTTGTTAGGGACCCCCTTCTCCCTCATGTTAAGGGGGTAATACTCGCTTCTTAGGGACCCCCTTCTCCCTCATGTTAAGGGGATACTACTCGCTTGTTAGGGACCCCCTTCTCCCTCATGTTAAGGGGGTACTACTCGCTTGTTAGGGACCCCCTTCTCCCTCATGTTAAGGGGATACTACTCGCTTGTTAGGGACCCCCTTCTCCCTCATGTTAAGGGGATACTACTCGCTTGTTTGGGACCCCTTCTCCCTCATGTTAAGGGGGTACTACTCGCTTGTTAGGGACCCCCTTCTCCCTCATGTTAAGGGGATACTACTCGCTTGTTAGGGACCCCCTTCTCCCTCATGTTAAGGGGATACTACTCTTGTTAGGGACCCCCTTCTCCCTCATGTTAAGGGTACTACTCGCTTCTTAGGGACCCCTTCTCCCTCATGTTAAGGGGTACTACTCGCTTGTTAGGGACCCCCTTCTCTCATGTTAAGGGGATACTACTCTTGTTAGGGACCCCCTTCTCCCTCATGTTAAGGGGTACTACTCGCTTGTTAGGGACCCCTTCTCCCTCATGTTAAGGGGATACTACTCGCTTGTTAGGGACCCCCTTCTCCTCATGTTAAGGGGATAACTCGCTTGTTAGGGACCCCTTCTCCCTCATGTTAAGGGGGTACTACTCGCTTGTTAGGGACCCCCTTCTCCCTCATGTTAAGGGGATACTACTCGCTTGTTTGGGACCCCTTCTCCCTCATGTTAAGGGGGTACTACTCGCTTGTTAGGGACCCCCTTCTCCCTCATGTTAAGTGGGTACTACTCGCTTGTTAGGGACCCCCTTCTCCCTCATGTTAAGGGGATACTACTCGCTTGTTAGGGACCCCCTTCTCCCTCATGTTAAGGGGATACTACTCGCTTGTTAGGGACCCCCTTCTCGCTCATGTTAAGGGGGTACTACTCGCTTGTTAGGGACCCCCTTCTCCCTCATGTTAAGGGGGTACTACTCGCTTGTTAGGGACCCCCTTCTCCCTCATGTTAAGGGGGTACTACTCGCTTGTTAGGGACCCCCTTCTCGCTCATGTTAAGGGGGTACTACTCGCTTGTTAGGGACCCCCTTCTCCCTCATGTTAAGGGGATACTACTCGCTTGTTAGGGACCCCCTTCTCCCTCATGTTAAGGGGATACTACTCGCTTGTTAGGGACCCCCTTCTCCCTCATGTTAAGGGGATACTACTCACTTGTTAGGGACCTCCTTCTCCCTCATGTTTACCATATTAGTTTCCAGGTTTTAAGACGCTCGTTCCGTTAATTTGGCGATTTTGAGACCTTTCGCGTAATTTGTGTTGTCAATATTAACCTTTCGTGCCGTTCAGGTGTCGATTGTTTTCCTGGCGAGCGATAGCGAGCCTGTAATTATAGAAGGAATTGGCCTTAGGCCGGGACATTTTTCAACCGAAAAATTTACAAATTGATCTTGAAAAGGGGTCTAGGGGGGGTTTTTCTAAGCTTGATGGAGGTCTAACGAGGAAACTAAACAAAATATATAGATAAATAAATATATAGACCAACAACCAATAGAATAATAGTAAAGAAACATGGGCCAGAATAGTGTTGGGTGAGAAATAATATTATAGTAATGCATAGACAAACACAAGAAACAATATTATAGTAATGCATAGACAAACACAAGAAACAATGGATGGTGTGAACATGAAGGGAAAGTGATGGGATGTTTAGAAGTTACAAACAATTATAGACAAATAGGAAAGATGTGTGTGAATTTGTATGTTTTGGTTTGTTGTGTCTTCATTGTTTTCTGTTGTGCTGTCCCTATTCTGGCTCTGTCTTGAGTTGGCCCCCCCCCAAAAAAAAAAAAAAAAAAAAAAAACAGAACACAAAAATAGGAAAAGAGGGGAAAAAATAAAACGCATAGGACAAGTGGGGATTGGGCCTGAGTATATAGAATAGATAGAATAGGAAAGATAAATAATTATGCAAAATTAATGTATAAAACATTATCAAAAAGGAAAGAAAAGAATATGCAAGAGGAGAAAGTGAACGCAAAGATTGGATAGGATTGGGAAGGGAAGACAAGGACATAAGTGATTGAACCCCGTAGAAAATAAAAGGCTAGGGAAAGAAAGACAAATACTGAAGAGCAAACAATGGAGAAACAAAGAAAGCATAGCGACAATGGAAAAATAAAGAATAGGAAACAGTAGAATAATATTATAAATAAATAGATGGAAACACATGGTAGATAGGAAAATGAAAGGCTATCACAGGAAAATATGAGAGAGTGCGGTTACCTGTTTCAGAAGTTATGTGTTATGCTGTCAATTAAAGAGTGGTGGGGAGTGCAGGTGTCGCTTTTGGCCAGCAGAACAAGCAGCTCAATTGAATTCCATTGTTGCTTTAAATTTGTGATCGTCCAAATAACAACAGGCTTGCCCTTTCTATACAATTGCGTCACACAAGGCCAGTTTAGGATACTAAACTCGGGGTAGTTTTATATGTATATTTTTCTCTCTCTCTCTCTCTCTCTCTCTCTCTCTCTCTCTCTCTCTCTCTCTCTCTCTCTCTCTCTCTCTCTCTCTCTCTCTCTCTCTCTCTCTCTCTCTTCTACAGCCATGTTCATAATCAATGTTCTTCAGAGCTTTCCCTGTGTATACTTCCTCCCTTATGGAGAGTAGGCGTCTCTCGCATTTCAAAACATTTCCACCCTTTTCCATTCTGTCACTCTAACCCAAGAATGAACCGATTTGCCAAGTCTTTCTTCCACTCAACAAGTAAACTAGGCAACTGTCTCTCTCAATTTATGATTCCCTCATCTTATGATTTTAACGGTATAAAAGTCCGTGTGTAGAGACATTTTGATTTTTAACGTACCTGGAATTTTGCTCTGTCACCCTTTTAATTTCGGGGGGACACTCGATACAGGTAACCTTGCATTTTGTATCCTTCTTACAAACCCTCACACACACACGCACACACAAACGCACACACACAAACATTCAACAAATAACACACACACTACACAATTACACACACACATTGAGCAAACTATACATACACTACACAAACAAACATTGCACAAATTACACACACTACGCAAAAACTACAACAACACACACACACATTGAACAAATTACACACACAAACTACACAATTACACACACATTGAACAAATTACACATGAACTATAGTACACAACAATAACACATTCACATTGAACACATTGAACACGCACTACACACACTAACACCCAACGACGCACTAACACCCACTGTGACGACACCCACAAGAACTTCCTCGCAAAAACAAAATCTTTCTTTCTCACACTCATCTCCAACAAACTACAAGCTAAAATGTTATTCCCTTCCTAATTAGATGCCAGAAAAAAAAGAGAGTACAACAAAGAAGAAGAAGAGGAAAAATCGCGAAACAGGACCGTCTGGCCGAAAATCAGTGAAATCTGTGAAATCCGTGAACGTTCGCTGCGACCATTTTCTTCTCAACAATGGGGCCGCGACATCCATTGTGGGAATTAGCCTGGGAAGGAGGTGTGCTAAGTTGGTGCTTTGGTGGATAATGTGGGCTGGGCTCGGAGGGAGAGAGAGAGAGAGAGAGAGAGAGAGAGAGAGAGAGAGAGAGAGAGTTATGATGGATTGAATAAGTTTCTGTATAACCATTGTCACTATACAGTATGTTCTATTCTGCTAATGAAGATAGATAGATAGAGAGAGAGAGTTACAAGGAATAGTTATTATATCAGAGACTTTGCAGTCAATTCGGGGGAGGTACTCTAAGTGGAAGGAGAGAGACTGTTTAGTGCACTACACTCATTACAGAGGGTGAAAAATACTATCTACTCTCGTCTTGGCCTGCTCTACTGAACAACTGTTTACAACTTCGGAGGGAAGTTTGTTCCAGGTAGAATAGATCTTATAATCATGTGAAAAATTTCCACAAATACTAGTGCTGAATTTTTTCAATTTTAATTTCCAGCCATGGTTATGGATTGTATTCATATTGAGGCTAAACATTTTGCTATTATCCACATTGTCAAACCCATTAAGTATTTTAAAAAATTCAATGAGCTGACCTCGTAAGTCTGCATGTCTCCAACTGAAAGAGATTAAGAAGTCTCAACCGGTCCTCATACCTCAGTCTTCTAAGTGATGGAATAAGCTGTGTAGCCATAGCTTGTACTCTTTCCAGTCGCTCTATATCTTTCCTGAATGCTAAAGACCAGAATTGAACAGCATACTAGAGGATGCATCAGAGCGTTGTAAAGTGTGAGGACTATATCCTTTTTTCTATACTTAAATTGCCTCTTATAATAGCCCAATAACTTCTGAGCTTTCTTCTTTACTTCAATGCACTGTTTAGAAAACTTTAGGTCACTGCTAATCAGAACATCCAAATGATCGGTGTCGCCTGAATCCATATTGAGAATCTGTAATTAAATTGTGGATTTCTAGGTAGTCAACTATCCTGTCTACTAGTATCCCTTCTAAGAGTTTTACTATGATAAAAGTCAAGCTAATTGGCCGATAATTCTTGGGACACTTGTGATTCCCTTTCTTAAAGATTGGGATGAAATTGGCCAGTTACCAGTCTTCAGGGACCTCTCAATTTTCTAGTGATTTATTGAAGATGTCTGCCAATCGAGGTGTGATTTCATCTTGCACTTCTCGTACAACTCGGGGCAGAAAGTTCTCTGGGCCTGATTAAGATGACTTGAACCTATTTAACTTACCAATTCTTTTTGCTGCCTCCTCTGGGTAGCTCTAGCTAGGTAGCTTTCCCCCTGGTATCTGAAAGGGTTTTTTCCGTGTGGATGGGACTCGATAACCTTGGAGGGCAACCCATCTAGGGGAATAAACCCTAAACAAATTACCGGTGGGCGACACGCTAATCGGTGCCACTTGCAGGTGGCGATCTTTATAACAGGTATAATAGGAGGTACATCTAATTCTGGTAAGAACTTCACCTTCATGCACTAATCCTGGACTTGGCATGTCACTGGTAATTTCCCTTGTGAATACTGAGGCAAAGTAGTTGTTTAGGGATTTAGCTATATCAGTGTCAGAAGTTTGCAGTTGGCCTCTTGGATCCATTAGAGGTCCAATGAACTTTTGAATGGCTTCCTGCTGTTTACATAGCTGAAGAACTCTTTAGGACTCTCATTGCAGAGGGCTGCAACACTGAGTTCTTCATTCCGTTTTGCCTCCTTTATACACAAATTCACTCTTCTACACATGTTTTTGAAGGAAGCTAAATCTCTTTGGTCTTGACTTTATTTGGCCTTTCTGTATGCAACCTGTCTCTTTCTAATTGCTGAAGCTATGTCATTTGTGAACCATTGTGGTTGGGTTGAGCCTGATTTGGTAAGCTTAGTAGGAACGAATGCAGCTTGTCGATCCAAAAACTGCTCTTTGAATGAGCACCAAATCGCATTAACATTCTCACCCTCAAGTCTGATCTGGGAATAAGTTTCCCCGAAGGCCTTCAAAATTTGCACAATGGAAATTTTAGATTTGCACTCTTGAAGACTGGTGGGTCTGATGCTAACGGTGGGAAGAGATGACCTAACTAGATAGTAGTCACTACCTCCGAGTGATTCCCCAACATATAAGCTGGTCACACTTTTATCTTTAGTGGTGAACACAAGATCTAGTATATTGTTGCTTCTATTTCGCTCGTTCACCCACTTGGTAGAAAAGTTATCATTAACAAAGTCCACAAGATGCCTACCTTCAACATTGCCAGTTCTTGCTTCCCAGTTAACTAGGCAATTTAAGTCACCTATCAAGCAGGTTTTGCCCTCGATAACAACACTTAGTCTTGTGTACAGAAGTTCATCCTTTTCAACATTTTGATGTGGAGGCTTGTACACCAGAACAATCCTATAGATAGAGCTACCTAGATTGAGGTCTACTCCAAGCAGTTCATGTTCTGACCTAATTTTGCAGTCAATTGGATTTGGAAAATCTCAGATGTAAAACAAAATTCCGGCCCCTTCCTGCATGGTTCAGTCTTTGTGGAACATTCTATATCCAGGTAATTCAAATTCCCCAACACAATCTCTGGTATCACTGTGAATCCAAGATTTAGTGATAGCCACAACGTCGAAGCATTATGTAGACAATAATGCCCGAAGTTCATATAATTTATTCCTAATTTACCTGGCATTAAATAATACAACCTTAAGGGGATTCAGGTTTTTCTGAGAACCCCCTAGTTTACCCCGAAGAGAATGGGGTCTCTAGGGGTAGTGCAGTTTCTTGACACTATTTCTCTGTACACTCTCAGAGGTATTGCAAGTCCCTTTACTTGGTGAATCCTCACCTGATATATAAGAACCACTTTCTAGTTGTTCAGAAATTGGCAACTGAGGTGTAGAGTCTAGACTCGGAGTTGCGGTTCATCACTCAGTCTAGGGAACTCTGTCATTTGTTGAGAGAGAGAGAGAGAGAGAGAGAGAGAGAGAGAGAGAGAGAGAGAGAGAGAGAGAGAGCGAGAGAGAGAGAGAGATAAACGAGATGCACAAATGGGTGATATTTAAAATTTAATTCTTTCTTATTCTTGCTCTAAATGTGGTAACAGCCATAAGCATAAAAACATAATGCCTTCTTTTTACTTATCTGCACTCTCCTTGCATATTATAACTAGCAATTAAAGTATTTCTGTACCTTCCGAAATAATTACACTTCATTAACCATTTCAGTATAAAATGACACATTTGTTCATCCTATTCAGGCCCTTATTAGACGTTTGCATGCAGTTTAGAAACGATACGCGAGTGGCAAAGGGTTGATTTTTATAATGTTTACCTCTTTTATTCCTAGAAATCCTTTCTAAGCTTTACACAATTGTCTAATACAAATTATACTACAAAGCAAAATAACCTCATAGGAATTGGAAGGGTTAATGAGGTTTGCACATTCCATAAAACCGACGTATGACATTTGAAAACAGCAAGAGAGGAACACATAACACATATGGTGACACAGCTGCGAATCACAGCCATTGTTAAGCAATAAAATACAACTGTTCCCGTTATGCCAGACTACAACATATTTTGTTTTCACTTACTGTTGGTACCACATACAATGTTGTATTATTTAGGTTCGTTTGTATTACAAACATAATTACAAATTTCTCTACTGAAACGTGTGTGTATAACCAACGTAACCTTGGCTGTTTATAATCTGCCGGAATCAAGAAAGCAGATGTTTAGTCATAATAACATTAAAGGAGGTATGAAAAGGGTGAGCTTTTAAAGTGTGCATAATACAGTAATATTCCATTATGGAGGTACTGTACATTATGGAGGTACTGTACATTATGGAGGTACTGTACATTGATTCTAATCAACTCACATAATATAGTGAGAGAACGGCAAGCTGGTATTTATATACCCAATGATTTCATATATCTCTGATTGTGTTTCACTGTGCATACTTTATATACCCAGTGATTTCATATATCTCTGATTGTGTTACACTGTGCATACTTTATATACCCAGTGATTTCATATATCTCTGATTGTGTTACACTGTGCATACTTTATATACCCAGTGATTTCATATATCTCTGATTGTGTTACACTGTGCATACTTTATATACCCAGTGATTTCATATAGCTCTGATTGTGTTACACTGTGCATACTTTATATACCCAGTGATTTCATATAGCTCTGATTGTGTTACACTGTGCATACTTTATATACCCAGTGATTTCATATATCTCTGATTGTGTTACACTGTGCATACTTTATATACCCAGTGATTTCATATATCTCTGATTGTGTTACACTGTGCATACTTTATATACCCAGTGATTTCATATATCTCTGATTGTGTTACACTGTGCATACTTTATATACCCAGTGATTTCATATAGCTGATTGTGTTACACTGTGCATACTTTATATACCCAGTGATTTCATATAGCTCTGATTGTGTTACACTGTGCATACTTTATATACCCAGTGATTTCATATAGCTCTGATTGTGTTACACTGTGCATACTTTATATACCCAGTGATTTCATATATCTCTGATTGTGTTACACTGTGCATACTTTATATACCCAGTGATTTCATATATCTGATTGTGTTACACTGTGCATACTTTATATACCCAGTGATTTCATATAGCTCTGATTGTGTTACACTGTGCATACTTTATATACCCAGTGATTTCATATAGCTGATTGTGTTACACTGTGCATACTTTATATACCCAGTGATTTCATATAGCTCTGATTGTGTTACACTGTGCATACTTTATATACCCAGTGATTTCATATAGCTCTGATTGTGTTACACTGTGCATACTTTATATACCCAGTGATTTCATATAGCTCTGATTGTGTTACACTGTGCATACTTTATATACCCAGTGATTTCATATAGCTCTGATTGTGTTACACTGTGCATACTTTATATACCCAGTGATTTCATATAGCTCTGATTGTGTTACACTGTGCATACTTTATATACCCAGTGATTTCATATAGCTCTGATTGTGTTACACTGTGCATACTTTATATACCCAGTGATTTCATATATCTCTGATTGTGTTACACTGTGCATACTTTATATACCCAGTGATTTCATATATCTCTGATTGTGTTACACTGTGCATACTTTATATACCCAGTGATTTCATATATCTCTGATTGTGTTACACTGTGCATACTTTATATACCCAGTGATTTCATATATCTCTGGTTGTGTTACACTGTGCATACTTTATATACCCAGTGATTTCATATATCTCTGGTTGTGTTACACTGTGCATACTTTATATACCCAGTGATTTCATATATCTCTGATTGTGTTACACTGTGCATACTTTATATACCCAGTGATTTCATATATATCTCTGATTGTGTTACACTGTGCATACTTTATATACCCAGTGTTTTCATATATCTCTGATTGTGTTACACTGTGCATACTTTATATACCCAGTGATTTCATATATCTCTGATTGTGTTACACTGTGCATACTTTATATACCCAGTGATTTCATATATCTCTGATTGTGTTACACTGTGCATACTTTATATACCCAGTGATTTCATATATCTCTGATTGTGTTACACTGTGCATACTTTATATACCCAGTGATTTCATATATCTCTGATTGTGTTACACTGTGCATACTTTATATACCCAGTGATTTCATATATCTCTGATTGTGTTACACTGTGCATACTTTATATACCCAGTGATTTCATATATCTCTGATTGTGTTACACTGTGCATACTTTATATACCCAGTGATTTCATATATCTCTGATTGTGTTACACTGTGCATACTTTATATACCCAGTGATTTCATATATCTCTGATTGTGTTACACTGTGCATACTTTATATACCCAGTGATTTCATATATCTCTGATTGTGTTACACTGTGCATACTTTATATACCCAGTGATTTCATATATCTCTGATTGTGTTACACTGTACATACTTTTGCCTTGTACAGTATTTACTAAATTGGTATGAAATATATACAAATACAGTATAGTTAACAATTCGATAAATCTCACTGATGATGGAGGGACAACAGGCAAATACATTTTTGTAACTGATTGAGTACCGTTCTTCAAACACATATTGAACCCTTTCAGTACACGCTCACGTTTTGGCTAATATTAGATTATTTGTTGCTGTTTCAGAAAACACTTTTGAGATCAAAGGTGTAAATATGTATCTCAATTAACTCTATGATGTAATCCTCAAATGTATACAATTTGTTTCCTGATGACCGGACTATAAAGCCAACAAGCGTCATTAGATACTGTTAACCCTCTCACGTTCTTGACGCAATTTTGAGCCTATTAGGGATACTTTAAAGCCTTTGTTACCATCAGGGGTATTTAGAAACATTCAGTTTAGTTACTTCAACCTCTGCAGTTGTCTTTGAGTTAGCTGTGGGCAGAAAACTAATTTTGGAGAGGTAATTATAAGAGTGAGAGAACTCTATTTATTATTGCTAATCTGGAGAGAAAGAGAGAGCGAGAAAGAGAGATAGATAGATAGATAGATAGATAGATAGATAGATATATAGAGAGATAGAG